>NC_061162.1:54642460-54714984 GCF_022113875.1 Hydra vulgaris | reverse complement strand
TTAAGATATTTTAAAGCAATCTGACTTTTTGATTACTTAAAACGTTTTATTTAGAAAGAGACTTCAGATTAAAATTTTTTTTTGAAATAATCTGTCGTTTTACTTATTTAAAACGTTTTGTTTAAAAACAGACTTAAAGGATCGTCCATAAATTACGTAACGCAAAATTTCACAATAAACAAAACAAAAAAAGGTTAAAAGTTTTCCCTCGCAGAGTCTTAATTTAAATAAATAATCAAAATAGGAAATTAAGTTAAATGAAAATCGCCGCGTATAAGAGCCTAATATCTCCTACTTATGTTCTTGAAATATTTTTTGCGTTGCGTAATTTATAGACGATCCCTAAAATAAAACTTTTTTATAAAACGCAACGATTAAAAATCAAATTTATCCAATCAAAATCTGAATAGCATAAATTTGAAAGAAAAGTTGCGTAACTTTATAGGCAAAGAAACTTTTGCAAAGACTTTTATTTTTTATATCTTTAAATTTTTAAAATAGAAATAGAAGGTCAACCATAAAAATTTAGCAAAAACTGATTTGTTTTTTGAACTTTTCTCACAAAATTAATTTGGTTAAACAAAAAATATAGAATTTTGGACCCCCCTCCCCCCCTAATAACACTCAGTAGTAAATATGGACTTGTATAAAATTAGGTCTTTCATTTCTGCAGTTCAAAATAAGTCAATACCCTCACGCATTGTAGCAGGATTTGCTTTTGGCCGCATTCGCTCCTTTACAATTTTTCCCTGCCTCGTCTACTACGTTGCTCATCATCTGCTATTTTAAAAATTCTTCCGTTGCGGCCAACATACTCTTCTCTAAACGGATCATGTTCTACTATATCTGAAACTTTGTTTTCATTGTCATCTTCCAAAACGTTATCTTCTAATTTTCTTCCCAAAGATTCATTTTCCAAATCAAAACTTGCCAGACGTTTAAATATATTTGCATGCATTATATTTTTCTAATTGAGTACTAAATGTATGGAATAAATATATACAATCCATATAGTATGTTGTAATGTATAACAAAAACATTTCACATTACAGTGTATTTCATTAAATAGCTAGTCTAAAGTACATAACTCAATATATAACTTTTATAGTTATAGCTGCATCAGCCAAGGGCGGTTGCAATGAAAGTATTATACTTGAGATGGGGGCAGGCTGTTACCCAGCAGTAAAGTGATCAGCGTTATATGCTTTATAAACATATTATAAAGTTAGGAAAAGTCAGGGAAGCTCAGATTCTTTAGGTTTAGCTAAACCTCATAACTTTGAAAAATAATTTTGAATGGCTCCATCAGCCAGAGGGCGGAGTTTAAGAGTTAATTATGAAGGGTTATTTTCTAAATTACTATTTAATTAATTAGGTTTTGGTAACTTTGTAATAATAATTGATTTTCAAATTATTGAGAACTTTTACTTTTATATGTTAAATTATATTTTATTTTTTGATTGTATTTCTGCTTTAGTATTTTCAAGTTATTTATTTAATAGTTTATTGTTTTATAATGAAGTAAATTACATAAATTAATAAATAAATAACATATTTTGTATCTATTATGCTAGCATATCAAACATTGGAATTATTCTTTAAGTAGAAAACTTTGAAGATAATATGAAGTAACAGCAGGAGTTTCTTGATGATTCAGGTTTTTAAAAACATCCATTGTTGTTTTATATTATTTCCATTTTTATATATAGAAAGTTGTTGGTTCTTTACCCTGTTTAAGTTCAACTTACCACTTTTTGCATTAACCTTTATGAATACAATACTGTACTGAAACGGTGCACTACGCGTCGCTTTAATACAATGAGGAAAAAGCTTATAAATAAAAAAAAATATTTAACATATTGACCTGATTTTTTCTAAGACATCAAATTTTTGTTTGTATTTCTATATTTAAAAAAATTTTATGCATTTTATTTCGGTTGATCCGGAATAATTTCTGACTAATACGGAAGATAGCATATGTTCGAATATTTTTATTCAAAAAACAATATGGGCCAATATTTTATAGAATTTTTAAACTTTATTAGAATTTTTTAATTAGTATCAAATACAAATTTATTAAATTATAAATAAACTGATATCATCTGATTCTTTGTTCTTTGGTATTTTACAAAGTTTTTCTACGTTCTTTTTCATTGATATAGAAATTGTTAAAAAAAAAATAACAGTACCACAAAAAACTCATCAAGTATATATACACTTGTTGAGTTTTTTGTAGTTTTTTTTTTTCTTTTTTATTATTACTTGTTGTACGTAAAAATATGTATTACTTAATTAATGTAGAAGAGATAAATCTATAACTTAATTAATGTAGAGGAGATCAATTTATAACTTTCTTATTTAATCTTGTTTCTAACTTTTATAGTTTATTTTGTAATTGCTTTACTTTTAGCGGTTACAATTTTAGCTATTTCGGTTACAATTTTAGTTATTTCGGTTACGTAATTAACCTATAACTTAAATAATGTAGAAGAGATATATCTATAACTTTCTTATTTTATCTTATTTCTAACTTTTATAGTTTATTTTTTAATTGCTTTACTTTTAGCTATTTTGTTTACAAATTTATACTTATTTTACAAGTTCTTCACTTTTGGTTGTGTAATGAACTAATAAAAAGATCGACCTCTTGATTAAGGCTTTATTTAACAATAATTGTACTAATCTAAAAATACAAGAAAATAGACACATATATAAAACAAATAGTTCAATAACAAAAAATTGAAAACACAACAATCTTCCCATCTATGTAAAAAAAGGCCCATAAACTAGTTTTGTAATTTTAAAATATAGTCATCATATTTTACAGGAGCTTTACAAGCTCTGGCAGAACGTCGTAATACATCAGCAAATGGCTCAGTTACCGGCTCATCTACCCTAACTCTGATTTCTGATGTAATTTCAGGTGAGGGGTCTTTATTTATATCAAGTACTTTTGCAGTTCCATTCTCACTAGACTCATTGATACTATTCTCATTGATATCATTAAACTTTTCTTTTGGGACAGGATGCGGTGCAAGATCTTGAAGTGAAACAGTTGACTCTCGTCCATCAGGGTAACGAATATTAGCATATACTGGATTTACATCCACTAATTCAACCTAATCCACAAGATTATCGTTTTTGTTTGTACGCACAAAACGTCTTAGAAAAATTGGGCCAGGAGTTAACCATGAGGGTAACGAAGTTCCGGATGACAAGCGCCTAGGAAAACTGAATAACTTCTCATGGGATGTACAATTAGTTGCAGTTGAAAGTAGCGAACGGAGTGAGTGGAGAGCGTCTGATAGAACAATTTCCCAATTTCTAACATCTAGGTTGTGGGTTTTTAGTGCCAAACAAATATTTTTCTAGATCAAGCCATTATATCTCTCAACTTATCCATTACTGATAGGATGATATGGGGTAGAATTACTTGTTGCAATTCCCTTCTGAGTAAGGTAAGATTTTAATTCATTAGATATGAAAGACGAGTCTCTGTCGGAATGAATGTACGTTGTAAAACCACAAAAGGAGAATATTTGATCTAAACACTTCACAGCAGTTCGCGACGTAAGAATTATCTTGAGCTATCTCCAATTTTTGAAAAAAAATTGAGATTTTATTATTTTCAAATATTTTAGCATTGTGTTGTTCTACTTTAATTATATTGAAAAAAAAATGAAACTTTTAACACGGTATTGCATGCAATATTGCATTGTTCTATCTCCTTAATGAGCAAACTTGAAAATATTATCTTGTTCTATCTCCAATCAACCAATCATATTACAATTACAAAGTTGTTCGGAATAATTTTATCAGTTTTGTTGTTTTCAAAATGGCAACTGCAAATATTGACCAAGAAATGGAACCTGCCCTAAATCAAAACGAAGGTAGTTTTCCAACTTAATTTGTATTATAATTTTGGAAAAGTAGAATTCGACTTTCGCTTGTGCCATTTTAGATTAAATTTAAAAGTTATTATTTATACATCCTGGATAATAAAAAATTAATATTTTAATCGTTAGAGCTGCTTGGCATTACACCTTCTCGTCGGTCGCCCCATGGTGGGGTTTCTAGGAAACGTAAAGCTGATAGGAGTAGTTGGAAACAAAGTGTAAGAAAAATCCAACGTCAGTCGGGTAAAGCCGGGTAAAAAATTGTAAATTTAAATGTTCTACTAATATATCTGAGATTGAGCGTCAAATAATATTTGATAACTTTTGGACCTTAGATGATGACGGAAAAAAACATTTCTATTCTAAAACTACTGAAAATCTGGAGAAAAAACGCTGTCGGACAGCTGCTGGTGACAATTCAAGAAGAAAAACATCTTATTATTATAGCTTTTTTGTTTCTAATACACAATATAGAGTTTGTAAATCATATTATCTTTCAACATTGAATATTAGCAGCCATAGAGTGTTTTACTTTCATAAGTTTAATAAATCTTTACTACTGGAACACCATTGCAATCAAAATCAGGGAAACATGTTAAGGTGGTAGAGCACAATTAAAATACAAAATTTTGATCAAAATATGAAAAAATTTTATTTTAGTTTATTTTATTCAAAATTTTATCCTCTTTCTTTTGATGTATATATGGAACAAAAATTGTTTTTTGAAATGTGATAAAAATCTACATTTGCAATATTTTTTACCTTAGCAACGCCCTAGCAACCATAAACATATCTTCTTTTATTATATATGTTGAACAAAATTGCAAGCTAATTTGTCTTTTTGTTATGTCTATCATGCTTAAAATTGTTTGTTTATCAACTTTGCTTTTAAACAAATTCGAATGTTGAGAGTTTTGCTGTAGCACAAGTTTAAGATTCATGTTGTTATTGTTGTATTGTTTTAGAGATTTATTATCAACTATTAATAAATTATAAAGTCTATCGTAAATAATAAATAGGAAAGAAAATAAAATCTAAAAAAACAAATAAACAAAATGTTAGCAGAAAAAAAAAGAGAGCATGGAATGGCATAGTTCCAAAGAATGTTGAAGTTTTTGATAATTCTTGTATCAAATCTATATGTTCAAGTGAAAGGAAACTTTCTTCAAAAACAAAAACTAAATTTTCTACTAATTCTTCTCCACAAACAGAAGAATATTTTATTATTGTGCATTTTTACCTACTCAAAAGCATTTTGCAAACTCTTGTATGTCCAGAATGTTTTTGTAACATTGTTGTAAAAGATGATATTTTAAAACGACAAGGATTCTCTCATGTTCTAACAATAAATTGTAACAATTGTTTATGGAATAAAAGAATTAATACTTCCCCAGAGATAAAGAAGAAAGAGGAAACTAAAGGTCGAAATACATACGAGGTAAATGTACGTTCTGTAATAGCTTTCCGTGAAATTGGCTGTGGTTTTTCATCAATAAGTACGTTTGCATCTTTGATGAACTTTAAATGTTTGTCAAAAAATGGATTTTGTCGTATCAACAAAAAAGTTATGAAAGCTTATAAGAATGCTGCCACAGATAGCATACAAACAGCAGCAAAGGAAGCTCCTCAAATTGAAACTGTCAAAGGTATTCCATGTGTTCGGATATCAATTGATGGATCATGGCAAATGCGTGGTCATTCATCTTTGCATGGGGTGATCACTGCTATAGCAGCAGACAAATGTGTTGATATAGAAATAAAATCAAGACATTGCTATAGTTGCAGAATGTGGATAGGAAAAGAAAATACAGCTGAATATAATCATTGGAAAGTTAACCATTACTGCCAAATTAACCATAATGGGTCATCAGGTGCAATGGAATCAGCTGGAGCAGTTGACATATTTAAGCGTTCTGTTTTAAAGAACACTCTTATTTATAAGGAATACTTAGGAGATGGTGATACAAGTTCTTTTATGGATGTAGTAAAAGCCAACCCATATAGTGAATATGATATAATGCCAATAAAGTTGGAGTGCATTGCTCATGTCCAAAAACGATTAGGTACTCGATTGCGTAACATTGTCAAGTCTCATAAAGGCACTAAAACACCTCTCTCAGGAATAGGGAAGCTTACTGAAAGTTGCATTAACTCAATGTAAAATTACTTTGGTTGCGCCATTAGAAATAACCTTGATAATCTGTATGCAATGAAGAAAGCAGTTTATGCAATAGTTTTTCATTTTACAGATATTCCAAATCCTGAACGACATCAATTTTGTCGACGAAATTATTCATCTTGGTGCAAATATTGGACTCTAAGTAAAAGTTACAAACCAAATATATCTATTCCTCTATTCATCAAAAATCTCATTACACCCATTTTTATAGACTTACAGAAAGATGACTTGCTGTTGAAATGTTTGCATGGTCAAACACAAAATCAAATGAAGCGCTCAACTCACTCATATGGTCCAAGGTACCCAAAACCACATTTGTTAGTAAAGATGTTGTGGAAATGGGTGTAAACTCTGCCATTTTACATTTCAATGATGGTAGAAGTGGTGTATTTAAAGTATTACAGCATTTTAATATACAAGGAAATGTTACACAATTGACAATAAGTTTAGCAGATAATGTAAGAGTAAAACAGATGAAACGTACGACTACTATTATGGCAAAAAAACAGAGAAAAAAACTGAGAGCAATAAAAAAAGGATTCAGTAAGAATCTTAAAGCAAAGGAACCTCAAGACTCATATGTTTTAGGAAGATTTTAACATGATTTTACTGTTAAATGGAGTAAAATAAGGTCATCAACAGATCTGCCAAGTTTGATTCATGGTTTTTAAGTCTAACTCAAGATAACGTGTTTTGAAAACATAAGAATTTTGTCTTAATTTACACTGTTTTTGCGCCATTATGAATTTTTGGTTAACTTTTTCAAAATTTTTTTTTTTGCAAAAACATTTTATTTATCTTAGTAAAGCATTTCTGCATATTTTTAAAACTTTTTTTTAAATCTTTCATAAAAAGTGTCTTTTTTGTGCTCTACCACCTTAAAAAAAGGTTAATAGAAGAGTCTAAACAAGTTGTACGAGACCATATTAACCTTTTCCCAAGAATTGATGCTCATTATAGCAGGAAAAAGACACATAAAGAATATATGGAAGGATCACTAAATATATGTAGAATGTATGATCTTTATAAAATATATTGTGATGAAAATGTCTCTCCTCCAGCAAAAGAACATATGTATCGTTTTATCTTTAATCACGAGTTCAATATAGAATTTCAAAAACCGAAGAAAGATTTATGTGACACATGCTATGAGTATCGCAACATTGTTAATGCAAGCAATGAACAAACAGATAGTTATAATAAGCACATAAAATCAAGGAATGATACCAAAACTGAACGTGAAAATGATCGCCAAAATGTTGATTCTAAAACTGCAATTGTTTGTATTGACCTTGAAAATGTTTTAAATATGCCTAGAGCTAATGTGGGAAACTTTTATTACAAACGAAAACTATCAAATTATAACTTAACTGGTCATTGCTCGCTTAACAGGAAGGGTTATTGCATTCTTTGGCACGAAGCCATGACTGGTCGTGGAGGAAATGATCTAGCCAGTGCTGTAACATGTTTGCTTTTGAAAATCATGGCTGACCTTGACATAAATAATTTTATACTTTGGTTCGATTCATGTGTACCACAAAACCGCAATAGTTTCATGTCAGCAGCTTTGTGTGAATTTATAATACGATACCCACAAATAAAAGTAATTGAACAGAAGTTCTGCGAGCCAGGTCATTCCAGCATTCAAGAATGTGACAACATTCATAGTCAGATTAAAAAATCCCTCTCTGCTGCAGAAATATTTAGTCCACTTGGGCTAGAAAGAGCTATTAAAAATGTAAACCGTAAAAAACTTTTCTGTGTTTACCAAATGCAATTAGGAGATGTAAAGAATTTTTCAGTTGTCGCTGGTTTGTCAAGTTATAAGTTAGTGCCTTATTCAAAGGTTAAAAATCTTGTTTATCGAAACGGACTGCCATACCATGTTTTTTTTAAAACCTCGTTTTCAGATAATTATTCACAAGCTCGTATAAATAAGTCTGTCAAGAAAGCAGCATCAACCATTGTTGCAAAACCATTAAATACCAATATACCAATGGCAGCTTGCTTTCGTGCTTCTTATCAGTCTATATCTGTTGCAAAAGCCAATGATATCATTTCCATGTATTCATACATGCCTGCTATTGATATTGCATTTTATAAAACAATAATAAATTGAACATTTACAAAACATTAATAAAGTCAAAATATTTTTAGGGTTGTTATATGTTTAGTATAAATATAAATAACATATTTATATATATATATAATAATATAAATAATATACATATAAATAACATATTTAAATAAAATATTAATTTTGTATAAATATAAATATAAAACACATTGAAATAATATTATTTTAAAATCTTGATAAAAATTTTTGTTTAGCTTGTGTTTTTTTTGTTTGTTTTTTTGTACTTTTATATTCATTTTCCCCCACTTGTTTGGTTTGGATGGTTTTCCATAGTGACATAAAGGCCACTATGAAAGAGTTAAAGCAATGTTTCACAACCTGATGCCCTTCCTGACGTTAACTTGAGTAACAATTTTTTATTTGTAAATATTTGCAATAACTTTTGATAAAAAGTTAAACTCAATTAATGGATACACAGGCATAAGAAAAATAAAATCAAGTTCATCTTGCATGGAGTTTGTGATTAGATTAGTTGAATTGTTGTGAATTATCAGATAGTTACGTAATGTTATTTATTTTTTACGTTTATATTATATTAATACGTTTATATTATTATTACGCAGCCAAATTTTCCGTTTTAAATTAGACGTCTTAGTCTTGTCCAGGGCCGGCGCCTACAGGTAATTAAGGTAAATGTAAGTCGTAAGAACAGTGTCGTTAGAGGCTCTTCTAAAAGTTCTCCTAATTAGGGCCTCATTTTATTTAAAAAAACTTAATTTTTTAGGTAATACAAAAAGCGTCTTATATTTTGAAAAGGGTCCCGTTAAATTAGGGGCCCATGCCCCTAATTTAGGGGCCCATGCCCATAAATTAAGAGTGTATGGTACTGCGTAAGAATAATTAGCAGGTAGAACAAAATTTCATCAATTTCTAACATGTCGTTGTTTAAAAATGTACTTAAAATGTTTAATATATATGATGTAACAACATAATATTTTTGAATTTTACTAAAAACCAAAGTTATTTTGTTCTATCTCCAAAAGAGGGTGCGAAAAAAAGGGCGTTAGCGTAATTTTAAAAAGTTTTTTTTATCTAAAAATTAATAATAAAACATTTTTAAATTTTAGGAAATACCTAAATTCTCAAAATATTTTTTCAATTTAGCTGCGAACAAATTCAAACTTTGACATCGATTTTCTCAGTTTGCAAAAACATGGAGATAGCACAAGATAATTCTAACGTCGCGAGTTGTTAAACTAATATCAGGACATGGGAAAGCAAATGGATACCGAGAATAGTCATCAATGACTGTACACAGATATTTGTTTCTAGAATTAGATGGCAATGGTCCTTTAAAATCTATACTTAGGCGATCCATTGAACGTATTGACTTAATTAACTCACAGACATTTGAGGATCGATAAAACTTTGGTTTTAATTCTGAACAAATCTGGCAGTTAGAACAAACTCTCTTGATCTCTTCTGTAGAAAAAAGTAAATTTTTAGATTTACCAAAGTGAAGCATACGAGTAACCCCTGGGTGACATAGACAGCTATGTATACCACTTAGGTTTGTTTGAGATTGGGTTGTAGCACAAAAAGTGCGTGTGAGTGTATCAGGGACGATATTATCGCTTCCAAAACAATACGATATAATATAACTAAACTCTGCTAACTCCATCCTCCAAAACATGGCTCAATTATACCATCCGATAATAACTGTAATATTTAACTTTCAATAAAGTTTCGATCATCATTATTATACCTTCTTGATTTTGTAGCTATTGGCTGAGTTTTGTCTGAAATGCTTGTAAACAAGGATGGTATTTTTATTTTTGCCATTTGCAGTGCACATAGGTTACTTTCCTTTGTGACAATTAAGCCTTCTTTTTCTCCACCGAGTGGGAATATTAAATTTTTGTATAGTTTTTGGAAGTCGTAACCAAGTATGATATCACTACAAAGATTTTCTAAGACACCAAATTGAACATTGTTACAAAATATACCATTTACTTCAAGATTAACCGAACAACAGCCCACTAATCCAGACTCCATTGTTGACTATTAATCCTCAAACAAAATGCTTTTATTGATTATACAATAAAAGCAATTTGTGTGAGGATTAATAGTCATAGCATTGAGTGCTTCTGAGGATTCTTCTGGTAATTTTATAGCGGCAGCAATATTTAAATTGGAGGAAAAGGAGAATGTTTTCTGCATATAAGAATCTGAGTTTCTTTGTGCAATGTCAAGAGAACGAGCTTGGTTAAATGCTGATTGCAAATTCAATGTTGAATTTTCAAGAAGTCGTTGACGAATGTAATTCGAATTTATTCCAGAAATAAAAGCATCTCTTATTTGTTCCTCTCGATATTGTTCAGCTAAAACATTCTTGTAATTACAGTTTTTACTGATTTTACGTAGTTCCTGAAGAAAGTCTTCTAAGGATTCACTCGGTGTTCGATGTCTTATAAGTAATTGATGCCTTGCAAAAATTTCATTAGGGGTTTTTATATATTAGTTTTGTAGGGTTTAAATTACACTTTCATAGGAATCACACTCTTCAATGTAATCATAAACATTTGATGAAACAAAATTAATGATGGAGCGAAATTTGTCTGGAGCATCCTCTCCACAATCCTCAATGAAATTTTCAAATGTTCGTTTCCAATGCTTCCATTCTTTTGAAGCATTTGGTGCATTATAATCAAGATCAAGTCTCGTCGGTTTTAAGATCTTTGACATTTCCCAATAATTTTATATGATTGTTAAATAAATTGTAATGAACTAATAAAAAGATTGACCTCCTGATTAAGGCTTTATTTAACAATAATTGTACTAATCTAAAGATACAAGAAAATAGACACATATAAAACAAATAGATTAATAACAAAAAATAGAAAACACAACAGGTTGTTTTTAGGTGACTTGGTTGTAATTACTAAATCTTTCAGGTGCAGCTTGACCTGCAAAAATATAGATATTTAGAAGTACCATACGTTGTTTATGCAAGTATCAAATTGAAATGATGTTAGTAGTTTAAGCGTACGCTAACCTTATATGCATTGTATTGCAAGGCAATTTTATTGAAATAAAAATATTTGGTTATATAAAACTTATTGCTAAAAAGACTGTGTTTTCATAGTTTAAAATATCCCACATTTCATTTTATATCATACATGCAACCTTTTTATGCAAGCAAACATGACCCCGCATCATCTTTTTTTCCTGACTTGTTTTTCTTTAAAATCTGAAAGTTGAAGTTTTGCATTTGCCTTTCAAAAGTCTCTGAGCTAAAATCTCGTATTTATTTAAGTGTTGGTTATTTATAAAAATAGCGATAAATGTTAAAATTAAACAAGATGAACCAAAAGTGCATTTTTTTTTTCTTTCGTAAGCAGGGTTATGGAATCGGATTCGGAGTTGCGACAATTTTAGCGGTGTTGGAGTCGCTAAAAAATATTGCGACTACGACAGCAATATTTCTTGGTATTGCACGTGCATGTACAAAACATTTAATTAACCTTATGTTTATACTAAACCTCAAAGAATGTTGCATTAATTTGTAAAAAAAAAAAATTAAGTTATCGCGCAATATTTTTCAAAGAATTATTCAAAAATTTTGCTTTGGAGTAGGAGTGGGAGTTGTACTCAAAAAATTTAAACAACTGGAGTCGGAGTTGTTACTTTTTTTTTACGATCCCACACCCCTGTTCGTAAGTAATACACTGTGTAATAAAATTAGTTTAAGAACAATTTTAAATTAAACGAAGTTACAATATACATTAGATTAATTAATTTTTTTCAAGATGATTTATACTATATGTACATCCATATCTTAATAAATAAAATAAAAAAGTATATGTAAATGTAACGTTAAAAAAATAGTAATATGAACATATCTATATATAATGTCGTTAATATATACATATTTATATCTGTCAGTGACGGACTCAGGAATTAATGGCGTGGGAAGAATAGGATATTGCAATATTTTTGTACTTTGTATCACATTTGCGTCTCTTAAAAAAAATAAAAGAGATATTTTAGGATTTTCAGTTTTGGTGCGGGAATACACACACCATTCCTTCCAGGATCCGTCAGTGATATCAATAATCTTAAATACATATCACTATGATTGTCATCATCCTCAGCATCCTCATAATCAAAACGGTAAAGCTGGCGTTGCATTTTCATTATCATATGTTTATTTTCACATTCCTCAACAAAACTTATGCTATTGGATATAGCATTGTAATATTTAACTTTGCGCTCTACTAATTTATATTTATCTTTAATAACTTTTTTTAAAACTCTTCGATGAAATCTTTTTTTCATAAAGCATAGCTGATTGAATTTGGACCATATATTAAATTGTGGATCCTTGGATTAGTTTTAAATTTTAGAAGTACTTTCACAACTCCCATATTTTTTTCCAAAACAGCAAATGTCGACAACATAGCTAAATAAATTTTAGAAACTCTAGATCTAACTGATGCAGAATCTTGTGAGGCTAAAGTATTTATAAACTTGACCAGTTCGTCATTATCTATACCTTTAACATCCTCATACTTATTCTTAAAAATTTCTATACTTAACATTCTCCTTATATCTTTAAGGTGATCTGTTGGTTGTTTCTATATATATATATATATGTGTATATATATATATATATATATATATATATATATATATATATATATATATATATATATATATATATATATATATATATACAAACATGCATACATATATAGAGACACATATGATATATGTGTATGATTTCATTAACATTAAGTCTCATCATTGCAACCGTCGCCGTCGTTTTAATTGTCATCATCATCATCATCATCATCATCATCATCATCATCATCATCATCATCATCATCATCATCATCATCATCATCATCATCATCATCACCATCATCATTATTATCATAATCGAAAAGGTAAAGTTGGCGTAGCATGTCCATTATCTTATGTTCATTTTTATATTCCTCAACAAATCTTATACTATTGGACACAGCACCATAACATTTAACTTTGCGCTCTACTAATTTATATTTATCTTTAATAACTTCTTTTAAAAACTCTTCGATGAAATCTTCCTTTAATAAAGCATAGCTGATCGAAGATGGACCGTATTTTAAATCGCGAATCCTTGGATCAGCTTTAAGTCTAAGTAGTACTTTCACCATTTCTATATTTTTTTCAAAAACAGCAAATGTCAGCAACATTGATGCTACATAAATTTGAGAAATTCTAGATCTACCTGATGCAGAATTTTGTAAGGCTAAAGTATTTATAAACTTGACTTGCTCATCAATATTTTTACCTTTAAAATAGTCATACTGATTCTTGAAAATTTCTATACTTAACATTCTCTTTATATCTTCAAGGTGGTCTTTCCTCATTAGTGGTACGTTATTAAGATCGGCATGATCAATAATTATTTTCTGTATTTTATCTAAATTGGCTTCTGCTTCAGCAAGCCATAGTTCAATACCTTTATCGTCTGTTCCTGTCAGATTAGCTAATTTTTTATATAAAATAGTTAGTTTATTTTTATCATTTGGGAAAAACATCAAAACTAATTTACATTCTTCAATTTCGTCTTCTATTGTCATTTTGTTTTTAATATCCTGCGTTTTTACAGTTTTTTTTATTTTTTTTAGTTGTTTGTTAATTACATTTTCTAATTCGTCGATAGATGCAGCTACATTTTTCAAATCATGGAGATCATAATTTATTAATTTCATTACTTTTGAAGTAGCATCCTTTATTGAAATATTTAGATCACAGTCTGTTGGAGATTCCTTCAACGCAAATTCTAAAATTTTATTAATATTTATCTGTGATTTTAAAGAGTAGTTTTCAGCAATTAATGACGCTAAAGTGTTCAAAATAATTTGTTCACTATCTGTAAAAAGATTTGTGGGTTTCACCGTTGATGGGGATATTGCAACTAAAAAGAATAGAAAACAATAAATTTTTAAAAAAGAAATATTAAATAAACTAATTTAAATCATAGATTATCTTATTTTATTAAAATTCTCATTCTTATCTGGAAACTATTAAGCGTATAAGAAACGCCAGAATAAAAGAAAGGGCGGGATAGACAAAGGAAAACGAGCTAAACGAATAGCAATTTTTAATCTGTCTGAAAAAGTTGAATATGATACAAAGTATATACTCGATACAGCAAGATTCACAGCTAAACAAATAGCTAATAAGAACTTAGAAAAAATTATCATGAAAAATTTATCATGATATTCATGTTCATTCTTCCAAATCAATAATTGCCATATGATATTAATAAAAACATTGAGAAAGAAATAAAAAAAATGTCTCCAGAAGAGAGACTTTTGAATTAAATTATCGGGAAAACCTCTTTTGTATTTTAAAAAAAAATCAATTTTTTCGATTTTTTTTTAATCTAATAATTTTATTTTATGTATATTAAGAGATATATTGAAAAATAAATTTAAAAAGAAACTTTCAAAAACTTTCAAAATAAAAATAGTTGTTCTTGGGCGGGTCCGGGCGACATCAAAACCTATATTGGATTAAAAGAAGAAGGGTCTAAGTTTATCCCTACATATTCAGAATATTACAGAAACATACGGAATTTAAAAAAAAGTCAAATTCAAGTATGCTATTATTTCCTAGTCTAAAAAGTTATTATTCTCTGCATTTTTACGGCATGAAATGTAATTTTATAAATAATTTTTCATTTAAGGCTGAAAACCTGTTTAATATTCTTCCGATTTATATATAATATATGGATGTTCACAGGTGTGGTTTAGAAAATAAAATAAAAGTTCGAAAATATTTCTTTTTGATTAAATAATTGCTCTTTAAAAAATGGCAACTTTGAGCATCTGCGGGAAAGCGTTAAATGGTCTAAAAAGAAAAATTCTTTTAGAACGTAAAAATATGACTAATTTGCAACAATCTTGCATATTTAGAACTTTTAATATTGGATTTTTTGCAAATCTGGAATAAATGACCTTTTTTGACCTCTGTGCAATTTCGCGCTAAGTATAAAGCCGATATTGCCCCGTATAAGTTAGGCAACGTCGCACAGTGAGTCAAAATCTATAAAAAACGGCAAAAAGCACCCCATAAAAAACTATTGCTAGAAAATAATTAATAAAACTATAATGTAACTAAATTCCACTAAAAGACACTAAATAATTTTTTTTTGAATAATTTTTATGATTTTACCAATTTATACGCCTTTTTCCGAAACTTATTTTATTTTATATATAAAACTCGTTCAAAAAAGTTAGTATCACTCTTTGTTAAAAATGTTGTTTATAGTTACCAAACATCTTAAACATATGACTTCAAATTATCTTTTAAACTCTTTTTACCCATATCAATCTTAGATTGTTATGGAGATTGTTATTAAAGAGTTTTAGATTAGTTTTCAATCTTAGATTGATATGGGTGAAATAAGTTTAAAAGATAATTTGAAGTCATATGTTTAAGATGTTTGGTAACTATTAACAACATTTTGAACAATAAATTTTAATTTTAGATTTTCATTACTGAGATCTCAAAAATGTGTCATAAATTGATTTTTTTAAATTAGTTTAATTATGAACTTAGTTCCAAAACTAAAAGATTCCACTAGATTCCATGGTAGTATTAATATTTCTCCATTATTAGGTATATATGAAAACAGAAAAAATAAAAATCATTTGCCCCAACTTGCCCCAATTAAAATAAGACCTTTCAAATACTTTGTTTTCTTTTGTACTTTTTTTTCCCGTTTTTAATTACAACTTGCGCATAAATAGCGAACAATAGTTCATTGCTTGCATTGATCACACAAATAATACATTTAGTTCCTGTTAGTAAAAAAACTCAAGCTCAAGCAGATTATTAAACCTCAAAATCAAAATATGCAGTATTTGATGTTATAATTTAAAATTAAAACTTGCGTATAAAGTAACCAACAACTCATTGCTTAAATTAAACATGCAAGTTCGTTGCTTACATTAAACGCGAAAGGAATACAATAATTCTCTATAATTCAAGAGTTAGGAATTAATCATGATAATTTACTCGAAGCTCTTCTACGTGAGTTTTGTAGACTGGAGGGTCTATACTATAAAAGTATTGATAAAACTGAAATCTTAAATCAAAAGAAAACTCTAATAATATTTAAATGTAATAATATTATAATGTAAATTCTCGAATAATATTTAAATGTAAATTCCGATCAAAATTGAAGAAATACTCAAAAACCGAATCTAGACTTTTAGAACAAACTTGGTTGAACAAAGATGTAACTGTTGACATAAAACACTTTGCAGCAGGACCAGGTAGAAAGAGCAAGAACTGGGAAGATTTAGGTGATAGAAGCAAAAGATTTAAGGTAATAATAAAAAAATTAAATTTAACCAAGTTTAACCCTAACCCTAACCCTGACCCTAACCCTAACCCTAACCCTGACCAAGTTTAAAATAATAGTTTACAAGCTTAAATATTAAATATTATTTTGTTTAAGGTTGCCGAATGGGCTGAACATCCTGCTAAAGCATTGGCAGTAGCTTCAATTAAAAAAGCCACTAGAGGTCCTACTAAAAAAGATTTCGTTGTTTTCATGAAAAGTGCTACAAACTCTGAAAAAGTTAAAATCACGGAGATAAATTTTCCGATAGAAATGAAAACCGAAGATGCCATGAGCTTAAAGGTTCAGTGTGGATGAACAGAATCAAATTATTGGAAATTCATCGATAATACATAATGCAGGTATTTATCCTTTACTTCACGAAATTAAGAATGAGAGACGCAAATGTTATCCTGAAAGTTTAATTGTGACAGAAACATCTGCTTCAACTCTTCCACAGTGTATGTTTAATCATATTTTGACAAGGATATTAACTTTTAAGGAATGCCAAGACTCAGTGAGAATGTTTGCAGAAATTGGGGGGAAGTTTAAAGATCTACTTCACTTTAAAGGTTTGATGGTGCCTCCAGTCAAAATGTCTATAAACAAAAATATACTGATACAAATATTGGTGAGATCCAAGTTTCCAGACAGCTATATAGCTTACTAAGTACCTCCAGTCAAAGTGTGAAAAATTTAAGTGGAGCAATATTGATCCACTTAAATTAACAATCATGATCAAAAATGTATAGATAAATAAGAAACCCTCCAGTACACATTACTGAAGACCCCTATATCTCCAATACCAAAAAGAAACGGAAGAATTTATACGAAGTGAGTATGAACTTTTAAAAGCAGAAATAAACAGTCTAGTTAAGTTTGAAGTAAAGTTAGAAGTAGAGGAAGGCAAACCAGATACGACTATCAAATTTAGATTCAAACTAGATTTAACCATGTTTGATGGTAAAGTGATTAATGCCCTCACTAACACTCTTTCTGCCTAATCATGTAATGTTTGCAGAGCTAACCCAGTGAACTTAATAACCCAAAATCGATAAGATCTAAGCCAATCAATAAAAAAGCTTTATCTTTAGGCCATTCTACTCTGCATTGCTGGCTTAAATCTTTTGAATATATTTTACATTTAGGATACAAGTTAAACATCAAAATATACTTTGCCGAATCCCCTGCTGAAAAAGCATCAGTAAAAAGTAGAAAAAAAGAACATTTAACTGAGGTTTAGAGAGTAGCTAAGTCTTATAGTTGATATGTCTAAACAGGGTTTTGACAACACTAACGAAGGAAACACTGCCAAAATGCTGAAACTTTCGCTGTTCTAACGGGAGTGGCAGTAGATGCAATTATTAGATTAAGGACAATCCTAATATCAGTATGCTCCTGTTATGAGTTCAAACACCCCCATGTAGACAGTCAACTTCAACCAACTCCACAGATCAAATTGATAAATCTTTACCAGCTAGTTCTAGCACAAACACAATATCTTCAATTCGTAAGTTTTGCATTTAAAATAATATTTTAAAACTAATATGTTGCATATCGCAAGTTGGCATATGTGTTCAGTTATATTTTCAAAAAAGTGTTCTTTTTATAATAGACCGCTTTTGAAAGTTACAAAATACATATTTTTTTTATGATTCTTGGTGCTCTAATAAGTTAGAGTTTTTTTTTTAATTTTTTATTTTGCAGTTAACGTTTATAAATTTAAAGTCTCTCAACTTTTTTAAAGCCCTAACACTAGAAATTATGGAAAAATAACGATTTTGCGACTTCCAAAATTCATAGAGTCATTTAGGGGTCTCTATATACCTTAAAATTTTCTATAAATATAATTTATTGCTTTTGGATAGTTCCTGATTTAGTAAAACAAGCCGTGGCTGATGTTTTTCGACCATATTTTCATAATGTTATTAAACAGTTGGAGGAAATTAAGTCAGAGTAACGTGTGCAGCGCCAAAAGCAAGTTTCTATTAATCATAATACAAGTGGAAATATTCCAGTAAACTTTTTTTTTTTCCATTAAAAGAAATAGATGAACTCTTACATTTAAATAGGATTTTTCTGAAAAATACTGAATGTCGATCGAATGCAATAAGTCTAATATTATTATTATATAAAATATAGAATATAAAAGTTTACTTTTATTTTTAAAATTAAATTAGTATATATTTTTTTATTTCGACTTGACTTCATATATAATAACGTTTATACATTAGTATAAACTCATTTTCATATGCAATAGCTAATGAAAAATGTTTATATCTTTATATGTTATTTTTTTGTCTCTAATTGGAGGAAATGGTCTTGATGACTGTTTGAGAAAAGTTGCTAAGAAAATCTTGACAGCAAAACTCTCAATGCTTTATAACTTTACATGAAGAAAAGGAAAATTAGAGTTTGGTTGTCTAGTTGGGGTGAAAAATGGGATATATGGCAGGCAAATTAATCTCATTATTATTTATTCTAAAACTTTTATTCTCATCACCATCGTCATTATAATCATCATAAATATTCTATAATAAACTTTTGTATTATAATTGTTTTAAGGATCACAAAAAAATCTTTCCATTTGCTTATTATTGCTCATTTTATTATGCAAATGCAGTAAGAAAATGTTATCCTACATCGACAGCTAGTCAATTGGACAAAATACTTTCAGAATGGCTGTCAGGGTCTATTGACAGAGACGGACTAAAAAAAGCTCGAGAAGATAGTCGAAAAAGTTGCTAATAAAGTTTATAAAAGTCTATAAAATTTTTACTTTACTAAGTTGCTCTTTTTAATCTGTTTTTAGTCTTACTTGTAATTTTGAAAAACAATTATGAAAAGTTGTACCGTGTTAATTTCAAAGAAAAAAAGGGTACAGATAATAAATATACGAATATAATAATAAGTCAATATCATTTATTCATTAATATTAGTTATAATTAAATTATTATTATAGTTACAATATCATTACAATTTTTCAATCGTAATAATACTAATATGCGTTTGTATTATTTAACAAAATCATTATGATAATTATAATGTAATAATGAAAGATGTAAATCTAATTTGCTTTACAATACAATAATAAAAATTTTACTTTTGTTTATATATACTTCTTTACTTTATTCTTACAGGTTACCATGTTTTATCAACTTGTTTTTCAGGAAGTAATGGCAGTAGTTCAATATTGTAGTTTATTAAAGATCTCCACTAGCTGCTTTGGCCTCAGGGAATAGGTGTCACAAAATAGGCAAAATAAGAAATGCACTCATATTAAATAATAAACACTGACCTATCTATCCATACTTATGGTTATTAAAAAGTGGAGGTGAGTAAAATGGTACCAATAAATTTATCACACTCTACTATATATGCTTACAATTTTTAATTAACATGCCAAAAAAGCAAACACAGTGGGTAGCATTCATTTATACCTTATCATTAAAAAAAGAGTTATAAATTACTTTTCAAGGTTCGAGCTCAAGCTAAAAAAAAAGAACTACAGCCACCACAAACGATGATGCATTAATCACTTCCTACACCACTACATCTATATGTCTAATTGCACTTACACTTCACAAAAGGTTAAATAAATCAGAGCTGAAAGCTGATGTTAATGAGCAGTGGCAGAAACAAGCCCGCATTGGACAAACCATGAATGCACCTCTCTCAGAAGCCTTGACTTTTCCACTCCAAGAGATAAATGATCTTCCGGAAATCAACCCAATTCTTATGCAAGATTCTGAGTAACGATCAAGAGCAGTAAGCTATTTTTTATTAATTTGTGTTTCTTTATATCTCAATTTTAATAAACCGTTTAACATTTTTTCTATACAATCTGTTGTATAATTGTAGAAATAATAATTACATATTTTCTTGCAAACATACATCAATAAAATAACATAAATGCAGAGTTGTTGTTGATAATCAGAGTATTAGACTTTTCTTTCTGTGTAGTCAATTCTTCACGTGCTGACCATTAAATTAAGTGACTTTTCCTTGCCTTTAAAGGCAGGAAAAGGGTTAGACCCTTTATATGAGGAATTTTTTTGGTAAAAATATTGTGGAACTGAATATACGAACAAAAGAGATCCGGGTCCAGATCACAAAATTAGGATACAGGTACCCATGTAATCAAATCTAGATCTTGGATCCAACTATGCCCTACACATTAGGTTTTTAATCTGGTATTAAAATTAAAGTGTCATATTTTTAAACATCTCAGATGCCCTTTCAGTTTAAACTACAAATTTTAATGACACTCTCATTTTAACACCAGATTAAAACCCTAATGTATACACAGGTGATCTGTGTTCAGTGATGGTGGATTAGAGTTTTATTTTGATAGATAGATTTTAATTTGTTCTATTTTTTGTTTATCTCTGTTTACTGTTGATATTTGTTTATGCAGGTGCAGTAAAAAAACTATCCCTAAGCGACGAATAGTCAACCGGACAAGATGCTGCCAAAATGGCTATCAAGTTCAATTGGCATGGATGGCCTCAAAAAAATCGCTAGGAGAGGCGTAAAGGAAAGTTCTTTGGAAGACATTTTTTTATATTTTTATATTAAATGTAATGTAATACTTTTTATGTGTTTATTTTCTTGCTTACATTGTTAATTTTTTTATTGGATACTGGTTGAGAATATTTATCGAGTAAATTTCTTTTATATGACTTATGTTTTTTTTGAATTTTATTTCAAACAAATTTACATTCCTTTAATTTTAAAGAGATTACTTTGAAAAGAAATTCAGTTAATCCATGTATAACAAGTTTGCTAGCATGGAAGTGACAATTCTAAGGTCTCGTTGTCAAAAAAAAATTGCGTAAATAAGTGCCAAGAATAGCCAATATTAGGCTTGTATTGGCTGTACTATGGATAGTGAAAAACATTTTCACTATCCATAGTACAGGTAAATCTAATATTTTATATATCACTACTTGTTTTAATTTTGCAAATAAATATATTGATAAATTACCTCAACCTTTTCAGATTAAAAAATTAATAAATTAAAAATGCTCAACTTTTTCTAAATCAAATTGCAATTAATTGACCTTTTGAATATTTACTTAAAACTAAGTAAGCTTATAAATTTATTCAAATACATACAAAAAAGCTTGTGCGAAATTGATGAAAATAGTTTTAATTAGGTATAATTATAAAGGAAATTATTTTTTTGCTTTAATATTGGTTTTCTTGTTTTAGGATAGTTTGTATGAATATAATTTTTTTTATCAAACTTTTGTCTTGTTTTATTTAGTTTCACTTGAATTTCTACCTTTTTTTTAAAATTAGAATTAAGTATAGGTAAATGTACTAGTCTTGTTTTTGATAACTATAATTTTTAAAACAGCATTAATAATCTTTTTTTTTTCTTCAGAAAAAATAGTAACTGATATTATGAGGATAGTGTATTGATAATTGTGTGATAATGATAATAATAAAAATGATAATGATAATGGTGCAAATAAATGTAATCACAATTAAAAGCAAAGAATGAACCTCATTCATGAATATCATTGCCAACACCAAACCAAAAGATGGAAATGGACATATTTACTAATAAACTTTTTAACAGGTTTGTTTGGATCTTCTTTATCAAATAAAAAAAGCTATTATTATCAGCAACAAGTGTTCAACTTAATGTAGAGAAAATTACATAATTATGTTTTTTCAAAAAAATAAATTTAATTTTTCTGTATTTTCATATAATTTATGTCTTCTTAATCAATGAATATTTATCTAACTGATATAGCTTTATTAGTTAAAGTTGTTATAGAGATCAAACTTTGCTTAAAAATTCTTAAACATCAAACTGAGGTTAATACAATATTGCTGCAAAGTTTGACTGCCAGAAATCATGATAACGGAATTTTCGATAAGTTTCATTTATCTAATCATGACATAAAAGATATGAATACACTCAAAAAACTCCTAATAAAAGATGAGTTTTATTTCTAACCCAGAAGGTAAAGTATATTAAAGCATTCATTTACTTATTACTATTATCGTGTTTAATGCATCTTTCAAATAATATGTTTGCAATACTTACATCTTAAACCTGAGGCTTATAGCTTACAAAGCCAATATTTAATATGCGAAACTACTAAATTAATAAAAGAATGAAAACCATTGAGGCTTCTTTTCTATGTTATACAATATAGGTGATACAATTAAAAAGTTTTTTTAATTATTACTTGTAAAGATTTTCTTAAAACTTTTTATAATATCATTTTATTTAAAATAATAAAATGGAACAGTCTTTTTAATGATTGTGGACAACAATAGATAACTCGCTCATAAAAAAAAAATTATTTACTGTTGTAATTACAAGCTAAGTATGTGTCAGAAAATGTTACAGAATCAATAGATTGAAAATGTGTAAATGTAAACCTAAAGTTTTTTTTCAATTTTCAAATAATAATTTGAACTTTGTTATGCAGATTTTATTCATATTTTGATATTTAGTAATGATGTGATTGAAATCTTTATGTATAGGTTACTTCTGTAGCTAGAAAAGGGGAGTTTAAGACTAAAGATGCTGTAGGAAGAATAAAAATAATACAGAGCAGTTGAAAGTGGTTTATATTTTCACTTTAGTATTGTAAAGTCATTGCAGCGTCTAAGCCATTTAACAAATTTATTCAGAAATGTTTTCTCGGAAGTTTCTGAGCTTTCTCTGTAGACTAATCAAGATGGAATACCTTTGCAAGTCCACTACACAGCAAACTTGGCCAATACTAGCAAAAGTATCAAAGCAATTAAATAGTATCCTTTTTTGATAGGTTTATTTTGTGGACAGAGTAAACCCCAGTACACATACATAAATATTTTAAAGATTTTGTTGACGAATTAGAGAAAGATCCTGTAAATTTGTATGCAGATGGTAAAACTTACTCTGCTAATATAAATCTGTCCTGTTTTATTTGCGACACCCCTGCAAAAGATATGTGAATAATATGTGAAGCAAATCAAAGGTCATAGTAGATATTATGGGTGTGATAGTGCACACAAAATGGGGAATGGCACAACAAGGTTATATTCCCAAATACTAATGCTCCACTTATAATTACCAAGATTTTAATTAGATTTAAAAAGATTTTGAACATCATATAGGATTTTCTCCTTTAAAAACTTTGTCTATTAGCATGGTGACAGTTTCCACTTGACTACATGCACTTAGTCTGCCTTCGAGTAATGAGGAGGATTTTTATGTTTTACTGAGAAGCCCTGTTGGAGAAGGAATAAGATTGGGACAGGCATCCATTAATGGTATTACAGAAAGGCTATTTGAATTTAAACTTTTATTCCCCACAAATTTTCCAGAAAGTATAGACTTGGATGGAAAGCAATTGAATTTAGGCAATTTTTATTATATAGAGGAATTGTTGCATTTAAAGGACAACTGTCAAACATTGTATATAAAGATTTTCTTTCGCTTTTTTGTTGGGATTCACTGTTTAGCTAGTCCAGACCTGTGTGCAAGTCATCCAGATTATGCAGCAATTCTCCTATGAAATTTTGTTGAAAATGCTATAGAAATTTATGGTAGAGGATTTATTAGCTACAATGTACACGGCCTGATACATATAGCAGAAAATGTAAAAAAATTTGGACCACTTGATAACTACTCTGCATTCTTATTCGAAAACTTCCTGGGACATTTAAAGCGTATATTATGTAAACCACAATTACCTCTTCAACAGGTTATCAGATGCATATCAGAAAAGAATGGATTGTTAAAAAGAAAGTCCTTCAAATCTATGGAAGAAGCTTTACCAGAAAACTACATGACCAAACTACATGTGCTGTTATATTTAGAGAACAATCTGATTGTTTACAGTTTAAAGAAATATCCATGAATGGTTTTTTTTACTCTACCTCAGAAGGAAACAATTGCGCAAAACTAGATAATGAAATTTGTTTGATTGGAAATATTATAAATTATATAGTGATGAAAACCATTGGATTGTTTACGATTTTTTTTGAACTATTGAGCCTTCTTTTAATTATCCAGCTAATTTTTCGGAAAACTTTGATATTGTGAAGACATCAAATTTCTCTAATCATTTTAAAACTGCCAAAGTGAAGGAAATTCAAAAGTAATATGTGATGTTACCATACCAGACTAAATTTATTCTCATTCTTCTGTTTTAGTAGCATAATAGTAGTATGAGTGTTGAACTGTAAATAATATCATAAAACCTCTTAAGCACAGTTGGGTGTATAATTACATTTTTGAAAGCAATCTAAAAATGTTTTTATTAAATGATTTAGTCTATCATCACAACCTTTGTTACTCAGGCTCCCATTAAACCCCATTGTCAACCTAGATCATGTTACCAGGATCAGATAATCGACATATTATATACGATATAATTTCTGCATTTTAGTACAAAAAAGATAATATTTTTAAGCGAATGTTTTTGCTATATTTTATTTTCTACTTTTTAGTCTTTACAATTTGGTATTTAACATATCGTATTGTTGCTATGTAATATTGTTATTGTTTTCTTGCAATATTATTATTAAACAGTGTTTACACTACAAGAAAATAAAGGAAGAGTTGTGATTAAGTTCCATAGTTATGTTGGCTAAATGTTGGTAAGAATATTACATGAATATAAAAAGTGGATATTTTATATGGGTGCAATATTCTCAACAACATTTATATATTATGATTTATATATATATGTATATATTTATTTAAATTTATATTTAAATATATATATATATA
Source organism: Hydra vulgaris (assembly GCF_022113875.1). NCBI lineage: Eukaryota > Metazoa > Cnidaria > Hydrozoa > Anthoathecata > Hydridae > Hydra > Hydra vulgaris. The sequence goes on along the minus strand of NC_061162.1, from coordinate 54,689,685 downwards.
TATATATATATATATATATATATATATATATATATATATATATATATATATATATATATATATATATATATTCTTATATAAAATAACACAAATGTTACACAAAAACTATTATTAAAGTTTACGAAAAATTTCACCCTATCACCTGCACCTTAAAAGAGCGTTATTACATACACAGTAGTCCATCCCATTTTTACCCTCATGAACAAATTTTAATACGCGGAGCGTCATAAAAAATGCCCAAGATATTGTTTTCTAATTTTTATATTTTTTATAATTTTTGTGTTTTTATATTTTTTAAGTTTTTACTAGCATTTCTAAAGAATCGGCGCGAATAGAAATTTACAAATCATTAACTATATAATAACGTCATTACAAGTAATGGAAGTATTTTTTCTATACCGATTGTGCGCATTTTTATTACAATTATATTTGTTAACTGGTGGTATTTTAAAAACGCACAAATTCGTTATGAAACACAATAGGATTTTAAACACAATAGGATTGATGCTCAATACACAGCAATTAGAAATTTGTTAGATGCTTTCGATCTCATACAGTTCACCCACTTCAAGCCCTGGCTATTTAAAAGGAGTTTGTTCAAGATAAGCTAAGTTTCTTGGCCGACCATTTTTCTTTTTAACCTCCTGCCATCATGTCAGAGAGCTTCATATAGCCGTAAATATAACTGCTAAGGTGGAGAATAAAATATTTATTTCATAAAACCATAAAAAATTAAAAAATAGTAGGGTAAAGATAAAACTGCTTTACATTAAAATATTCTTTTGCAAAAACAAATTGAACAAGTTTCTAATTTTAAAATTATTTAAATTTAGACTTTTGAGAAGTGCAGAGATTATTATGAACTTATTATGAACGGAAAAAAAATCAGACCATTAGGTAAAACTTAACAAATATGGAGCTGTTTCACACACCTTGAATTTCATGAAATTCAAGTTTCATTTCTTTAAAATCAGGCGGGTTTTTGTTCTGAGTAATAAAATACTAAAAGAGATCAATAGAATGGCTGACTAAATTTCTCCTTCCAGGGAAACGTGGTTTTTGACCAGCTACGATTCTGATTCTGCAAATTTTAAAGTAAAGTTTAATTTCATAAGCTTTGATATTTTTGTCTTATTATTTAAGAATAGTTTGTATCATAAAGTAACAAATTGTTTAAAAACGATGGTTTGCAAAATGGTTTAAAATCAGATGTCAAATACAAAGAAAATAACTCTAAACCAATTTTTTTTCTAATGACAGACTTTTCTTAAAAATCAGTAGAAATAAAATAATAATGAAATCAATAGAAATAGCACTTTGATTTTATCTTGTTAAAAATAAATGTAATAAGTATTTAGCAATGTCATTTTAAACCTTATTTTATCTACATTGCATTATTTTTACACTTTTAAGATCAACAAGACTATTTGGCAGATGTATATTGAGCCTGCTGCAGAGGTGATATTCAAATCATGGTAAAACTTTAGAGGTGTTTGGTACTGGCGTTAGCATCTTCTGGCCGAGATCACAATATAAAAATGGTAAAAAGTTCTGTATTCAAAAATAAAGGGAGGTTCGAAAAGATGTAAAAACGGATCAACGAATCAAATCTGAAATCCTTCTAGAAGCAGTTTTTTTTAATAAAGACCAGGCACTAGGTCTTAAATTGTATATTTCACCAGACTACTACTTAATTTTTGATATTCATAGTTAGCGAATCCACGGCGAAACCAAAAAAAATTAGACGTTTGACCAAAAACACACAATTTTTATAAACTTTACTCCCTTATATCTTTTTATACGTTTTAGCCATCACTTTTGGGTTTTTTGCATCAATTAGTGTTACTTAACCTCTTTCCAGCAATATATAGAAAGTACTATATGGCTTCACCTAAATATTATCAATACCTTGAGACCACTTTTGCTAAAAAAGGTTGCCGCGAACACATTTTTTCAAAAGTAGCTTTTGAAGGTAAGATTTCCTACGTACTAAAACGCATCCAATTGGCATAAAAATTTACATATAGATTAAAAAAAGGATGAGGAATCGAATGGAAAGGGGAACTTTTTTCAAATTTATACAAAAATTTTTAGTTCTTAACGTTTAAAAAATTCAAGGTCGATTTAGTTAAAAAAAAAAAAATTTTAAAAAGGTATCCTGTCCAAAAAGAAAGTTTAGTCTTTCTTCTCTCTAAATCAAATATTTATTTATTCTCAAAGATTTGATGCTTGGGAAATTTGTTTCAAAACTATGTATACATTATATGTTTTTTTTTCCGCGTATTTTATGACGTTTTTTGTTTTGATTTTTGCGTTTGTTTACTAAAGGCCGTTTTCCACAAGACGAAAAATTCGCGCGAAGCGAATTTTTTTTGTCGATAAGCATGCGCAGATTAAACATTTTGGTAATTATGCTTATTATTTTTTGCTACAGCTTTCGCTGCAGCAAAAAAAAAAAAACCGGTTTCATTTCGAATTTTTGCGAATCGTTATAAACGAAAACCAATCAAAGTTCAAATATTATTCACGTGATGTAAACAATTAAAAAAATCGAAAGCAACAAAAATAATGAACAACAACAATGAACAAAATGCTCAACTTATTATTGATTTACTAAAAATTCAACCTGAACATTTGCATGCATTATTAAGTTCATCAAATAAAGATAAAATTCAAAGTTCCGAAAGTTTCACTTCACAAGAAGTTTTATCTTCGTTCAAAGTTACAGTAACAGTTTTTCCACAGAAGTTTTCCTATCAGAGGTTAGCATTTATTTTTCTAAACATTTTTAAGAAAAATTATATCAAATAGTATTTTGAATAAATTTTATTTAAAAATTATACTTTAATTCAATTATTTACCATATTTTCAGATTATAAAGTATCTATGTTTGTGGGATGTATCTCACCAATCATACAAAGATAGAAGTGTTAAAATGAACGCTTGGAAAGAAATTTCCACATCTTTTAAAACAGAAAGTAAGTAAAATAGTAATTATAGTTTGTAGATAAACATTAGTTGTATATACATACACTTAAATGTTTATTTTTTTTGTGTTTCAGTTGAATTTTTGCAAAAAAAATTAAAAAACCTAAAAGATACTTTAAAAAAAATGCTTCGACAAACGTAATAAGATGACTAAATCAGGTGCTGGTGCATCAGCTTCACCTAAATGCAAATGCTATGAAGAAATGTTGTTTTTACATGATAAGAACAACAATATTTCAACTCAAAGTAATTTTGAATTAGAAGAAACTATAACTCAAAATGAAGATCAGATTGCGACTCCAATTGCTGTAAAAGCCAAAAAAAGGAAAATTAACAATGAGGCAGATAAAAAAATAATGCAAAAACTTTCAAACTTTGATAGCGAGCTAAAAAAAGTTATGACTGATAGTCAATGTAAAGACACATTATACTGCCAAAGTTTAGTACTGATATTGAAATCTTTACCGCTTAAAAAAAAAGAATAGCAAAAATTAAAATATCTCCATTGTTGTATAAGCTTGAATTTGATAAAAAATGTGAATAAAAACTAATTTTTTTTGTTATTTATTTTGTAAACAAAGAAAAATATCAGTTTTAAATTTAAAACTTTTAGTCTTTTTGATAAGAAGTATTGTTTATCAATGACCATTGCTAAATAACTGCCCCGTTAGTATTAAAATATTTTTTGAAGTTGTTTCTAATTTTTCGAGCATCTTTAGAATGATTATTACAAGCAGAACTTGAAATATCTGGTAATCCTTGTACATCGCCGATTTCTTTTCTCCATTAACCAGGTATTAATTCATTTTGACCATCCTGATCAATATAAGTATTTGGATAATAATCATAATTAAGACTCTCCTTCCTTTTTGACATTAAAAAATTGTGAAGTGCGACAACAGCTTTTGTTATAAGCACGACTTTTTTTGTTGAAGCAATAATAGGTCTTCTGAAAATCCGAAATCTGGATGCAGCTATACGAAATGCATTCACAATTATTCTCCTGACAAGCGACAATCTGTAGTTAAATATTCTTTTTTTGTACGAAAGATTACAAAATGGATAAAGTTTCATCATTTGAGGCTTTAAACCAAATGCATTATCTCAAACAAACACGTAGGGCAATATTGTTTCAGTACCATTTACTTTACATGCTTGAGGAATGTGAAGCAGATCATTTTCAATAGCATAACCAAGTTGACTATTTGCATATACACTACCGTCACTTTGTCTTCCACTATTTCCTATATCTAATAGTAAAAATTGATATTTTGCATTGCACACAGCCAAAAGAACAATACTATGTGTCTTTTTGTAGTTATAAAACAATGAGCCAGAGCTCGCAGGAGCTTGCATAACTACATGCTTTCAATCAATAGCACCTAAGCAATGGGAAAAGTTCCATTTGTTCTCGAAGTCAGTAGCCATTTTTTTCCATTCTTTTTTAGAAGATGGTGGATCATTGTATTTCTTTTTAAAAAGTGATACCCATATGGCTCTACATGTTTCACTTATTATTCTTCCGACAACTGAAGAACTCATGCGGTAGTTTATAGCTATTGTTTATAGCTATTGTAAAACGCATTGTAACACAAAATCTTTCTGGAGCAGATATATTGTTGGTGACATGGGAAAATAACGAAAAAATAGTTCGTGGTCAAACAATTTTAAATCTTTGACAAGAAGATTATATTCTCCTTTTTGTTTACGATCTAAATAAAATTTTCTTATCCAAAATCGCTTCTTATACTTTTTTTGCAATTTGTTTCTTATATGCAATCAAAACTTTAAATAAAGCAATTTTTGTTTTAAAAGCATTGAGCGTAAACTTATAGTGCCATTATTTATTATTAAGTATCGCGAAAAAAGTATCGCGAAAATAATGTGGAAATCAAAACGGCAATTCGTCATGACGAAAAAATTCGTTTCGCACGAATATTTTGTCTTGTGGAAAAAGGCCTTAAGACTTGGTTTTTGCGTTTGTTTACCAAGTCTTAGTCTAAGACTTATAAGTACACTTATAAGTATACTTGTAAGTATATTATGTTTACTAAATCTTAGTCTAAGATTTATAAGTACACTTATAAGTATACTTATAAGTATAATACTAAGTTATAAATAAAATTTTGCATTTGTTTTATGAAATTTGATGATATGTTTTTTTTTCACTAAAATAAAATATCAAAAATTAGCTCAATTATTTAGCTAATATTTAATTTTTTCATTAAGTGAAAAAGAAAACAACATCAAATTTCATATATGTTTGCTGTCAACATTGTTGACAACAAACAAAAATGATGGATTTAAAGCAGTTATATATTTATTTGATATTTATTAATTTATTATAACCATTTAAAGCAGTTATATATTATTTTCATAAAATGAATCGTCCTATTTAGCTTATATTTAAGTGAATTAGATATAATTTAAGGGTGTGAATAAAATATAATCCTCAATAAGCCTTAATTTAAGGAACTGAATAAGAAATAATTCAAGGGTGTGAATAAGAAATAATCTTTAATTTGAGAATCATTTCTTAACATCTTTTTTTAACATCCTAATCATAAATAACATCCTTAAATTAAGGCTTAATAAGGATGTGAATAAGAAATAATCCTTATTAAGGTTTAATAAGGACTATTTTTTGTTTACATCCTTGTTAAGATTTAATTTAAGGATGCGAATAAGAAATATTTCTTATTAAGGGTGTGAATGAGAAGTTTTTTTATTTCATATAATAAACAAAAATGATGGAAAGAACAACATTATAAATAAGGTTTAATAAGGATATATAAAGTTTAATTTAAGGATGTGAATAATTAATTTAAGGACCTTAAATTGATTATTCACATAGATTAATTCTTATATATAGCTTTATTAATCTTTGATAAGGCTTAAGGATTAATAAGGATATATAAGGAAAAAAAGGATAAATTCACTTGCAAATTCATATTTAGAATTCGAATATAACCTTATTTGAATTATAAATATGAAATTAAAGTGAAATTTTTAATTTTACATTCATTACATTCTCTATTAAATTGTCTATTTTGAATATAAGGGAGATTAAATCAAGAAAAATCAGACGATTAATCAAATCACCATATAATAAAGTTAGTTGGTGATCCGAATTGAAAACTGGGAGATTCTATTCATAATTTTGAGTTTCAAGAAGACAATCATCAGAATAACTTGTTAAAGACTTTTTTACAATAGAAGTTTAAATAACAGAGCTTGAAAAAACACCATTAGCAGTTTTCAAGTTTAAATTAGAAAGCAAACTTTTAAAAACAGAAACATCTTCTTTCACTAGTTCTCTGGAATTTGTTCCAGAAGATGTTTGGCTAGAAGTAGGTATAAAACAATTAACAGAAGGTAGCAAATCATCATTGCTAAATCATGCGAGATTAACTTTTTATTTTAACTATCCATATTTCCAACAAGGTTGGAAGCAACCACTTTTAGAATTGGTAGTTACTGGAAGATCCAAGATGAAGATTGTAACGATTAACAGACGACTAAAAAGATTGGAGATTATATGAATCACGAAAACAAGATGAGTGGAGAGTATTGCAAAAAACTGTTATTTATTTTATTATTATATTATGGTATACAAATACTAACTTAGCAATAGTTTGTATATAAGGTTTCCATGAGAGGTTAGCACAAAAAGATAATCAGAGACGATGTAAAGTAGAAGACAGTAAAAATGTTGCCATTCATCAATATAGAAATATCAACAAGATTGCAGAGACTTTTTAAAGACTTTGCCAAATACACTATACCATCCAGAGCAATAGAATTTGCTTCACCTCTATGTAATTATAATTTCAAACCTTTTAAAACGACAGTTAAGACGTCAACTGCAAATCGAGATGATTCAAGTCCATATGTTTCTTATGTCATCGACAAATAGAGCCACCTGTGAGCTTTTCATGATGATCATTAATGTTAGTTAGAAACGGTAAAGGGCTGAGGATAGAAGTTAACTTTGTCAGCTAAGTATTGACACTAGTGTGAATTTGCAGCGTTTAGTGTCACAGGGTCTGAATGTTTTGTGATTGTGATGTTATTGTGATGTTTTGTGTTGATAGACAACTTGGCTTACCTTCTCGCTGGTGTCTATTGTTAAAAATGATTATTAGTTTGTTTCTTTACTGAAACTTGCTATTTATAATCATTCACTAAAAGTCAAGAGATAAGTTGTAGAATAGCAACATTTTTTGTTTTAATGTTGATTTTGTTTTTTTTATCTTAGGTGTTGTCAATAGTTTACATAAACATTCTCAAAGAGTAAGTTTCTTATTTTATATTTAAGTAAGTTTCTTATTTTATATTTTAGTTTTAATTTATAATTTTTTTTTAATTTTTAAAACGAATAAACAAATAATTTTAAAAAATTGGGTATCTGGGTTTTTAATAATATTTCTATTACAATTTTAGGTTGAGTTTCTGCTATTACACCTGCTATTTCTGTTGTAAGTACTCAAAACTTCAGGAAGTTATACTGTCTGTAAAATTAACAATTCTGGATAATTTTGAAAAAAATTATGGCATTTAATTTTATTATAGTTTTGTACCCCTATCAAAAATTTCAAGTCAAATGTAATAACAGTTGGAAATATATTTTAAGTCAAATTTCCCAATAGGTTTGTGCAAACCTTTTATAGTAATTTACTGACCTGTCTGTAAATTATGCAATTTCAAAATGATGTATTTTTCAGATACCATGATTACTTTATGCATATTTGCATATTGTAACCCTAATTTTTGTTGTTCATTACATAATTAAATAAGTAAAAACACTTCAGTCTGTAAAATAAATGACTTTGTATGATTTCAACAGATTATAGAACAGTAAAAACTGGATGCCTATTTAAATTTTAAGTCAAATGTAATAACGGTTCAAAAATATAAAATATATTTAAGGTTGATATATCCAATTGGTTTGTACATCCCTTTTTCTGTAATTTATTGACCGGTCTGTAATTTATGCAATAATTTTACTGACAGGTCTTTAAATTATGCAATAATTTTCAAATGATGCATTTTTTGGATTCCATAATTCTGGTATGCATTGTACAACCCTAATTTTTTCTCTTCATAACACAATTAAATAACAATTCTGGATAATGCCGACAGATTTAATTAAAACTGGATCACTATTCTAAATTTCAAGTCAAATGTAATAATTGTGCAAAAATATCAAAAATTTTTAAAAAATTACAAACTATTTAAAGTTGATATGTTTAATTTGATTGAACAGCCCATTTTCAGCAATTTACTAACCGAACAGTAACTTATGTGATTATATCACTAACTAGTCTGTAAATTATGCAATAGTTTTTAAATGGTGTATTTTTTGGATTCCACGATTCCTTTCTGCATATTCGCATGGTATAAGATAATATGACCCCAAATTTTATTCTTCAAAAACTAAGAAAATAATATAAAAACCTTCAGGCTGTAAAATAAATAATTCTGGACAATGGCCAGTAAAAACTCTCGGTCTGTAAAATAGATGATTTTTGTCAATCACGACAGATTTTTGAAAAAAAAATTTTTGAATTTTATTTGCTTACAGGTGGTTGGTCACTATACAAAATTTTAAGTCAAATGTATAATTGGTTTTAAAGTTATTCAAAAATCAGTTTGACCCCAAAATATATGAATAAGTAAAAACCCTTGGTCTGTAAAATATATGTTTCTGGTCGATCCCGATAAATTAAAAAAAAAATAATTTTGGAATTTTGTTTTCTTATAGTTAATTGGTCACTATGGAAAATTTCAAGTCAAATGTATTATCGGTTCAAAGTTATTCAAATGTCAATAATACTTTTATTTTCGGTGCCATTTCACAGTAAATTTTCCATACTTAAGCCCTACACCTTTCGTCAAAAAATCACCCGTTTTTTTACTACAAAAAGGTCAATAACTTTTGATCCGCTTAACTTCAAAGGCAGGCCTTGTTTTAAAGCGTTACGCCTAGAGCGACTTACGTACGCCTTAAGGGATTTTTACGTACGCATAGAGCTGTTTTGGTTAAGCTACTTTTTATCATTTTTAACTTTTAAATTGGCGGTAACATAAAAGAAGTAATTAATTTTTAAAAAAACCACATTAACTTTTAAATAACGATATGTAAAGATATTTATTAGAAAAAAGAATTTACTTTAAAACTAATTGTTGTAACTTTTCATCGCGATATATCTTTCCTTTTTATAGCAATTAATTTAACGCTAAACTTTTTATCCAAATATTTAACAATATGAAAAAATGTTTGTCAATCTTTAACTACGAATTTTTTGCAATGTTTTTAATATAAAGTAGTAATTTTTTAAAGTTTTTAGTAAAAAACTTTAAAAAAATCTATATTCCATATTTATTAATACAGAATATAAATGTTTTTTGTAATATAGATTTTTTAAGAATTTTTTAATGAATTTATAATAAAAAATATTTGCAAAAAAATTTGTAATTAAGAATTGACATTTTTTTTAATATCTCAAAAAATGTCTTAATAATGATAACAAAAATATTAAGACATTTTTTCGAGATATTATAAAAATGTCTTTGCTTTTCTTATTAGTTAAAGGTATATAGATACCTTCACCTTTAAATTATGCGGGGGAAAGGGGGTCGGCACAGAAAAAAAAAATTACCTGTTACTCGCAATATTTGAATGAAGACAATTTGTAAAATTTCTTCTGCGTGCAATTCAATAAGTTTTTTTTTTCATAAATCAAGTTATATTATAAGGTAAAGAAATCATGAGTAGAATACAACCATAGATTATCCTGGCCATATTATAAAAATCCGGAGATTTTTTTTCCTTAAATATCCGGAAAAAATCCGGAAAATTTTTTTGTAATATCTGGAGTTTACAAAGAGATGTTAACAAGGAGGGAGGGGGCGTGCTCTCCTCCATTCTTTTATATTACTATAATATTACGCCAGTTTAAGAGTATCCTTATTCACCGTATAGATAAATAAAAAACTGCATAGTTTTTTCATCAAAAAAAGAATAATAATAATGATAAAATTTTAACAATAATAATAATAATAAGAAGATAAAGTCAAAGAAGAAGTAGAAAACTATATTCAGGGCCGGCGCGATTAGGGGTCACGTAGGGGGTGGGGGTGCCATTACAACTTTTGCCGTTCAAAAAAAAAAAAAAAAAAAAAAAAAAAAAAAAAAAAAAAAAAAAATTGCCATAACGACATTTGCCCACACCCCCCTATCGCGCCGGCCTTGACTATATTTAAATGCTGTTAAACAATGCGGAAACTGTTTTAGACATGCACTTATACATTTAAATACATAATGGATAATGAAATATTGCTTCAATTCACCAAAGATATACAAATAGATAAACGTTTAACGCGTTGTTAGAGATCAGAGGCGCCACCATAACTGAAATCCCATAGACGTTATTTGAGCGTTTTGGTTTTTTTGTAGTAATTTTACAAAATAAACCGACATATATCCGAGACTTTTGCTTGCCAACTTCTTTCAGTAAACATTTTATTACCTGTAAAACACCAACTTTTGGAAAATATAAATGATTTTTTTTTTAACTATTTTCGGAGCATACTTCAATTGCAGTAAAAAAAAAAGGAACTAATAATAATACTAAACACCAGACTTCTAAAATACAAAAAATTAGAAATCTTTTGTAATAAATATGTTAAAAAAGAAAATAAATAAATAAAAAATAAAAAGATATTGAATTATTTTTCTTTAATCAGTTAGTTTTCTACAATTAGTTCTTCCACTCAGAGTTTAAAATGTTATTAACTTAATTTACAAAGTCTTCTTTTATAAAAAAATCTCTACGTTCAAAAACTAAAAAAGTTTAAACTTTTTAAATTTTAAGTTTATTTTAACTATGATAAACAAAAGGCGAGGCATTTTTAATGATTCACGTGATCATTCATACGATTCAAAATTTAAAAGATTTAAAAAAATGATTTTTTTAAAATCTTTTAAATTAAAAAAAAAAAACAACATATTTTTAAATCTTTTTAAAAATGTGACTTTTTTTGAAAAAATATAATTTATTTTAACAGGCACTTTTTGAATTGAAAAGAAAACGTGCCTCGAAATGCGATGTTTTTAAAAACCTAGTAATGGCATTTAAAAGCAATTTGATTCACTTGACCTTTAGTCAAAGTACATATGTTTAGATTTCTTTAAAATAATTACATAGAATAAAATCCTTATAGTTTAGAATATAGTTTTATTATATAACACTTATTTGTATGAAATAACTTATTACTAACAAAGAAATTAATCTTAGTCAGTAATAATAAATTTTTTTTATAAGTTTTTTTCACCCTTTACGAAAACAAGTTGTACCGCATGACCATAATGTTACACCACGGTATTATAGTAACTGTAAGATTAATAAAAGTTTCTACTAGTTGAAGGTCATACCAAATTTCTTATTCTTAGATCAAACTATACATTGTTTCACTGTTGTCTAGAATTAGATTTTACTAATCTCAAAAGAGTTTAAATTTAACGATATTTCTCATATTTGACGGAAATTAAAAACTGATTTCTAAACGAGTACCGTTTATTCTACCATCGTCAAAACTTTTTAAAGTCTCCAATTAATAAGAAATTATGCGAAAAAATGATACTTTCAAGAAGTGTGTACAAAAAGAGACTTGCAATGGTACGACTGGACAGAAAACGAAATAATGATGCAGTAAATTTTGAACCACCGACAAACAAACTGAAAAAAGATTCAGTCCATAAGCGAAGTGATTTACTTGAAAAAAGAAAGTTTTTAACAATAAAAAAAGAAATCTCTTTGATAATAGCTAAAAGAGCTTGTTAAAAAATGTAAATTTACAATATTTTTAAAAAGGAGAAGAGTTTGACACGCATCGCTGACACGCATTTTATTTTTGATTATTTATTTTTGATTATTTTTATTTATGACACGCATTTTATTTTAAAAGTAGGAGATCATTCGCTCTTTTGCGCTGGGATTTTTCTTAAACTTTAATTAAAATGCTTATTCATTTTTTTTTTTGGCTTTGTTTGTTTACTAAATATAGCGTTCCGTAATTTATTGACAACAAATTTACTGTTTATATTTACTTGTTACTGTTTCATTTGATGACAGTAATAAACAGAAAAAATTTTAAAAATTGTATTTTCGAAAATTATTCAATTATCCGGAAAATATAAAAAAATTTAAAAATATCCGGAATTCCGGATATATCCGGAAAAAGATAATTCCTGAATACAACATCCGCTGATGACACTAATATTACGTTGAATATATTTATATAACGGAGGTTTCATTATGCACGCGCATATTACAGGTTCCGTTAAATAAATACTAAGGCACGTTTTAGTTTAATGACTCCATTTTTTTTACTAATGAATATGTATTTTTCTTTATAAAACAAAACAAACTAGTATATAAAAACCTTGTATATTTCTTTTTTTAGTTTCGAATATGGATTGTATTTTGAAGGACAAAAGGTTTACTTTAAAAACTTTAAATCTTGGGACTTTGAATTTTAATTAAGTTGATATTTAATTAAAAATAGAAATATAGTTCAATATAGTTAAATTAAATTTGTTCTAAACAAAGATTACCTCATATTTATTCTTTTTTTATTTTATTAAGTTAAATTGCTTCCACGCGAAAAAAAAAGAGTTTTGTAATTATACGTAGAATGACAATACTTTTGAGTTTGTTTATAAGTTAAGGAACTTAATTTTTAATAAAGAAATTTTTACAAACGTTTATTATAAACAGATACGATTCAAATTATTAAATATACTTAAACTATTTCAGTTGAGTATTTTTTTAAGTTTGCACGATTAAAGTTTTGAATTAAAATCCTGGCGAACGCGTTCTAAACTATTTATCAAAAATATTCTCAAAGCAGACAAAACTTTTTTATATTTTTATAAAATGCAAGTTAAAACGCTAAACAAGATTAATTTAAAAAATATTTAAAAACCTAAATTTTTCTTTGCTAGTCAAAACAAAATCGTTGTTTAAATAATTAACATGGGTTTGTGTTTATCCATTTTAATATTTTTTGTTTACTCTAGAAATTTTTAAAAATAAAAAAAAACATTTTTTATTCAATAACGATTAAAAACAATTATTCAAAAACAAATTTCAGAAATAATTTATATATATATATATATATATATATATTTTACTAAATAATATTGAACTAAAATTAATAATAAAATAACAATTAAACGCATTACAAAATTTTCATAATAAATTTACATTTAAAACGTTTATAGTTATTTGAGTTAATTGTTAAATTGAACTAGTTTGCGGTTATTTATTTATTGTGGTAGTTAAAACACTTAACGTCTATAAAAAAAATAAAGATAATTTTATGACGTCAAAATTGTGTTAAGCTAATGCATTAAGCACTCTCTCTCTCTCTCTCTCTCTCTCTCTCTCTCTCTCTCTCTCTCTCTCTCTCTATATATATATATATATATATATATATATATATATATATATATATATATATATATAATCCTACAAGACAAACGGTAGATGACTTATCAAAACAGTACATTTAACACTACTATTATTACGTAGTAATACATTTAACACTTACTTTTTTTTTCTCTAAAATATAAGCAAAAATTACAAATTTGAATTAGTAAATTATATTAAAACATTAATATTAAAACATATTATTTGAAGCGCATTGCTTGTAAGTAGTCTTAAAAATGTAAATATTTACCATATAAAATATAAATAAATCATTTAATTATTAAACCACAAAAAACAATCATTAAATAATTACTTGAATGTTAACCTACTTATCTTACTTATACGTTTCCATCGTTTTCATCAATTTTGTAAGACAAAATAAGGTATTTTAGCAAAAGCTTATTTGTCTTCATCAATCATATAATCTTAAATTATAAATGATCCATATTAAAAAATACAGTAACTGAAGCCTATCGCTTGTAAAAAGACTTTTAGCAGTATGTGAACATTTACCATATAAAAAATAAGTAAATCATTAAATCATTAAACCACAAACAGCAATCATTAAAGAATTACTTGAATGCCTACTTCTCTTATTTATTCTCTTACCCTTTTTATTCATTTTCCCTAAATCTGTTATTAACTTTTCAACAGTTGAAGCATGTATTTCCATCAATTTTGCAAACATGAAGTATGATATTTTAACGATACTGTCTTCACCAATTATGTATAAATCACTCGTTTCAATATTTAATACATGTCCAAAAAACTTCCAATCTTGCCCAACAAATTGAATCAATTGTAATAAAATCACTTGATTACAAAGCATGTCTTCAGTATACATGATCTTTCTGCAAAATGAGGCAAAAAGTTATAGAAGAACATAACCTTTATTTAATAGTGTAGTACACTATTATAAAAGTATAAAATCTTTTTAACTCATTTACATATATAAATATAGAACTTGATATCCAAATATTGCAAAATATACAAATATTTTTATATATTAGAGAATAACTACGATTTAATAAAGTTTTGAAAGTAATATTTACTTTATATTTATGCAATTAAGGTATATAAAAAAAATTTTAGTCTAATAAATGCTTAAGGCCTTATTTATAACAGATTATTAAAAAAACAAAACAAGTTTAGGCATGGCAATAAGGCTTTAAAATAGACGTCTAAATCATTAATTAAAGAATATAAGGTAGTACGCAACTCAGTTGAAAATAAAATAAAAAATGTGTCCAGAAATATGAAATGGATTTGGCAAACGATAAAAATAATCCTAAACGGCTGTATTCATATATAAGCGATAGACAAGCAATTAAATCTAACATAATTAATGCATTATACTATCAAAATGATACTATTTCAACAACGGGTAAGGGTAAAGGTAACAGATTGAACAAACAATTCCAATCAGTTTTTATACAAGAAGATGAATCGTAGCACTTACCCTTCATTGAATTACAATTGATTATTAAACCAATCCCAAAACTTAATCCTTTTAAATTTCGAAAAAATTTTGTGCTATCTACTCGAATGCACAGATTTGGTGAAAAATGTATAGCTAGTAAAAGCAGTGTTGATGTAATATATTTAGATTTTTTTTAAGCTTTTGAGAGAGTGGCACACCGACGATTAATGCTTAAATTATCAATGCATGGTCTAAATAAAAAATTGCAAAATTGGATTGAGGCTTTTCTAACGAATAAAAGGCAGAAGGTAGTTATGGGTCATGATTTAAAGATTGGGTGAACGTAACACGTGGTGTACCAAAGGGATCAGTTCTTAGACCTACTCTATTTGTATTATACATAAACGACTTACCAAGAGAACTCGAAACTGAATGTTTTATTTATACTGATGATTTTAAGTTTATAAAAACCTATCAAACCAAACACACATTAATAAAATTTGCTTGAACTTCAGGATAGTATTAACAGAATTTCAGCTTTGTGCAACATGTGGTTTATGGAACAAAATATCGATAAGTGCATGGCTATGCAAATAGGTAAAAAAAAAAAAACTAAATCATGAATA
Organism: Hydra vulgaris; assembly: GCF_022113875.1. Taxonomy (NCBI): domain Eukaryota; kingdom Metazoa; phylum Cnidaria; class Hydrozoa; order Anthoathecata; family Hydridae; genus Hydra; species Hydra vulgaris. The sequence goes on along the minus strand of NC_061162.1, from coordinate 54,674,155 downwards.
CTGAATCACAAACGCCAATGGATGTATTTTTAAAATTAAAAAAACCGAAACAATAAGAGATTTAGTAGTTATTATATACAAAGACCTAAAACCCATGCACATGTAAATTACATAGTAACAAAAGCAAATAGTATACTTGGCTATATACCATTTATATCTGCCCGCATCTAGAATTTGCTATGCCTGCATGGAGACCATTTCTAGAAGGAAATACTTTTAAAATTGAACAAGTTCAACGAAGAGCTACGAAAGTTGCACATTGAATGAAAAATCTTCGTATAAAGAGCAAATGAATAGCCTTAAATAAAAAAATCACAAAAATAAGAAATCACGGAGATCAGACCTGATCTTTTTAAGCTAGAAAATCATTTAGAAATAATAGAGTGGAACTCACCTTTAACAGAAAATATTAGAGAAAATTTTGTGCGAAAAGATTGTCAAAAACTCAATTATTCGACATTATTTTTATAAACAGATTTGTTAAAGAGTGGAACAATCTTCTGAATGACAATAAAAAAATCAAAATTAGTCAATGAATTTAAAATTTTACTTAACAGGCTAAGCTTGGGGTGCTTTAGTACACCATCTACGGTTGGTGGGCTGCACAGTTAGTTTATATAAATTTATATTTATAAATACTATGTGAAATATTATTTATGCAGATATATATATATATATATATATATATATATATATATATATATATATATATATATATATATATATATATATATATATATATATATATTACTATTACTAATCAATAAATTAGTTCTCTAAAAACGAAACAGGGTATAATTGCTTAACTTAGGAATTAATTAGTCAAATCAGCATTTAATTAGTATATTTGAATTTTATATGAAAATAAAACTAAATGGTTATTTTCCTCTTGATTACTTTAGTAATAATTGCTCAAAAAAGATTGAAAGACTATTAAATATACCTAAGTACATTAACTTGCCCTATATAGATACAATCATAAAGATAAAAAACATAGATACAAAAAAGCAATGCTGACCTAACTGTATGAAGTTAGCAAAAAATTGACAACTTTAGAATTTTAATGCTTGATTTTATTTGGTATTTCAATTATATTAAAAACGGAAAAATGAACGTTTTATTCAAATTCTAAATAAAATATGTAAATAAAAACAAAATAAATAATGTTTTATTTAAATTCTAAACAATTAAATCTAAGTAAACAAAAAAAAAAACGAAAAAAAAGTTATTTAAACTCTAAATAAAGTAATTTATTATTATAAATGGCTTATTTAAAGTGAAAATAAATCATGTTCATTTTTTAATTGATTTAAGTAGTTTCATGGGACTCTTAACCACATAGTATAAAAAGATATTTTCCGCTAAATGCTGCTTACAGAACAGAGGCAAATCATGGTATTTTTACACTTAACAGATTGGTTTTATATTAAACTTGCATTTTATTATAATGATAGTAAAACTTTTATGGTAGGAAGAGAGGGCAGTCAGGAGTAAGATCAGCCTCACCTAAAATATTCTCCTTGATCAAAATCAAATACATTGAAGTTAAAAATGCAAAGTTTAACATTTAATCAAAAATAAAGATTTCATTATTTATAAAACTTAGCCACTTCTTTTTCAAAAACGGGAAACTTTTACTAAAACTGTATTACACAAGATTATAAAAATAAAAAAAAACTTACTTTATTTTTTCTGGAGCGCATAATTGATCTAAAATTAGAAAATTTATTAAATAGTTTTATTTGTTTGATATAAACTTAAAAAAATCAAAAATTTTATTAGCCCTTTATAATTGCTAAATACCAAATTTAAATTTTCAAAAAAAAACAACTTAATTTTATTATAAAACACAACTTTTTATTTAAAATAACTAAAACAGTGTAACCGGGGTAACAAGAAGTAACCGGGGCTTCCACTAAAAATGAGACTTTTTGCAAACCCAACACTAGCAAAATTAAAAGATTTAGTATATGTTGATAGCTGGGGCCAGAAAAAAATTTATAATATTTTATTTATTACAATATTTTGATTACATTTACTATTTATTAAATACTGGCATACATTTATATTTTTTTAAACTCAAATTCACTTCAAACAAGGTTACAAGCAACCACTTTTAAGTCATGAGTTACTTTAAAACACTAGGAAAAAAAATACTAAAATAAATACTAGGAAAAGAGTAACTGAAGACTTAAAAACTTGTAATTTGTATAAAAAAGGAAATCATGAAGATGGGAAAGAGTTATAAAGAATTAATGAAGTGCAAGGAAAAAAACTGGATTAACAAAATTTTTTATAAAATGAAGGGAAAGATACAGTAAAAAAGATGCAACTTGTAGAATAAAAAACCAAGTAAAAATGAGTTTTGGTTTATCATAATTGAGATAATAGCTCGTTTGAGCATTGGCCATGATGGTATTTGTAGAAAAAAGAAAGAAATGCAATCTTACAACAATGGTAGAGTGACTAAAGCTTGGCAGATGCAGCAGGCCTAACTACATTAACAATGTGCTTTTAGACAGTATGAGAGTATAAGGGTTGTTATTCCTCAATATAGCCAATGCCAACAATATTGCAATTTTTTTTTGCATTAAATAAATGAGTTTTGTCCAAAAAAATATATATATTTTATATTCAGAATTTAAATCCACAAGCCACTGCAAGCCTTAGGCTGTTACAAAAGAGAGTTCAGATTAAAAACTGTTTGCTTGTTCTAAGCAACCAAAAAGTGAAGATATTTTGTCAAGACAAGAGTATAAAGTTGAGTCGTCAACAAATTGAGTCACCTTTTTTCAGCATTTTTAGTTACGAATTGAATCTTGAGTTGAAACAGGTCTTGATTTAAATCGAATCACTAATTAAATCAGCAACATGAGGATATCCAAACTTAGTCATCTTTTTTGACAAAAAAAATTTACTTTTTTGCGGTTTTTAAACTGTTTTTGATAAAAAATTTTGCCAGGAATAGTTTAAAAAAATAAAGTTTTTTTTTTTTAGTCAAGAATAGTTTTTTACCAGTTGTTCGGAAGCAGAATTACAATTACATTCAATTACAAATACTTTACTCTGGCTGAGATATATAAAAATAATTTTAATAACATCTTAGTGTTGGATATCTAAAAAAACAACTCACAAAATAGTGATTCGATAAACTTAGATCAGTTTTTTTGAAAAGAAGTTCAAAACGAAATGACACTTAATTCCGAATCCAATAGATTTCCAGGGCCCTAATTTAGATGTAAAGTTTTCACAAAAATTGTTATTGTAAATAAGAAAGATTACAAAAACAAAGATGATATAAAGAGGAGTGTAGGCCTTCAAGAACAACATTAATACTGCAATTAGAAAAAAATTTGTTTAATAACCTTAAAACCTTTATACAAAGAAAGTATTAAAAGAGTGAAGGCTAATTGTAGGATAGTTGGAGAGTACAAAATGTTTTCTAGAATTTTGAAAATTTGAAACCACTTATTTAGCACCATTTAAAAATTTAGCTAAAGTTAAAGAGAGTTCTGGAAAACACTTTTTAAGACTATGGAAATCTTGCCTAGAGCAAAAACTGTGGAAGTTTAATTGAGAATTAACATAATGTAGGAAGTCAGATTTGGATGTTTTACAATGGGTTAATCTGTTTAACTGGCAGGAATAGTATGGCTATTATATTTAAAAGTCAAATTAAAATGTAAATAGTAAGAAAATCAGACCCATGAATTAGAAATTTAATCTTAGACTTATTTTAATAACACTTACGTTAATGAAACTGTTGAAGATTTACCTAAAGTCTCTAGAACTTAACATCTGATATAACATACAAGATTAAGTAAACTGAGAACAACATAGCTTAACATTAGAGAGGATCTTTTAGCATTGGCTTCTTGGAATAATATAATGATATTTGTTCTTAAGAGAGATAAAAAAAAAAAAAAAGATTTCTGCCTAAAAACACAACCGCTCAAGATGGTGAAAAATGGGGAGTCGAATGAGGCTTCACTTGAAAATTGAAGAGAAGGAATAGAAGGTTACAAGCATTTATTCAGGAAGGAATAAAAGCTTTTTAGATGCAATTTTACATATTATGGATATAAACATATATGTTTATTATTCATTAGATGCTGGCATACAATATCCTTTCTTATTTACATTAACTTTATGACTTATATGGTGTAGTATTTACAGAAAGAGAAGATGATTTGATTGATGTGTGCTGTGACTGACAGAAAATTAGAAATAGAGGCATAATCTTAGACAGATAAGAAAAAAACATGCTATCAAGCAACATTTGTTAGAGAAGAATAAAGTGATTTAGGTATTAGCATATAGAGAGGTAGTCGCTTCAGGAGAAAATGGCAGTGGTAGAAGTAAAAAAACATAAAGAGGGCCCTTACGTATTGTATGAATGAGTTTTAGTTAAGGAAAGAAAATGATCTAGATTGTTTATATCAAAGAAACAGCTTAAAAGAGGAAGGCTAAAGCCTGATGATGATGACAATAATCATGATAATGATGATGATAATGATTATGATGATGACGATCATGATCGTAATGATGATTATGTTGATTATCATGATTATATATGCATATATATACAAAATATTACATGAATTTTGAATTGAAAAAATATCCTTCAGGTAGTATAACCTTGCCCCGGCCCTGGTAAAATATCAACTCCGGTCACTTACTAATAGTGATTAGCATACTGTAGCTAAGCAGCAAACATTAGGGTGGTTTAAATTTAGGTCAAAAATTTTTATAAAACTATATATAAAACAAAGGTGCAGAGACCTTTGTTTTATATATAGTATTTTTTTTTTTTTTTTTGAAGTTTAAGGGTGGCACACGGCTTAAAAGTACTTTTTTTTTTTTTTTTTTTTTTACCTTTTTTATACATTTTTCAACCTGCGTGTGCTACCTTTAAACACTATTAAATTCAAATTATTATTTTTATATATTCTTTTAAGAACCTATATAAAAAAATAAAAAGACACTTTATTTGTATTTTTTTTTCAACACTGAAAAACTTAGAATAGTTGCTAAATATTGACAAAAAAACAATTTTCTTTATTTCAGTGAACGCGGTAACTTTTGTTGCTGATTGTGATAAATAACATGCAGACATGTAAAAAAAAACTTCAAAACTACGTATACCTATACTTATATCAAATTGTGATGCTTTGAAAGAATTCTAGTGACCAGTGCCTGAGATTTAGAAAAACTTTAAAACTTAGCCTTCCTCTCTACCCTAAAGGTGAGGGCAATAAATTGCCCAAATTTACACTATTGTTGTTCTGAACTAAATTTACATTTATCAACAAATTTCAAACTTTATTCAAATATATAGTAGCGTTCAAAAGTCATAACCATGTAAAGTTGCCACCCTCCCCAAAAAGAGGGGGTTTAAAGCTCAACGTATAGTTCTATGGTATTTTTATTACAAAATCTAGTTTAATGTTTTACATAATTTTTGATGTTAAACTTAGAGATGAATTTAGATAAAGTTGAATTACCACTCCCCTAATAATATAACCTTGTTACAAGTTGCAGGTAGAGAATTGGGAATAAATAAAAATAAAATTAACATAATTTTAAACTTTGATTACATAACCAACAATCAGCATTTTATAATACTACTAATTACATTTGATGTTAAATCTTTTTTCTTTGTGCCAAGATCGCTCAGTTATTAGAGAACAAAGAAATGGAGGCAGATCTATTAAAAAACCTAGAGAGTGAAGAACCTCTTTATTGACCATAACATGTTCAAGTGGATACACTATTGGCTTGGTGGGGAGGTTATTGAATAATGATGTGGCAATATCTTCTCTGTTTGGGCAACGTTTAACTGCTAATGCAAGCACAACTAAGGCAGGATGAAGGTACCAGCTGAGTCTGTCAAATGATTTTATTGCTAAAGTAACTCCAAGAAGATTTATATCCATGAAACTCTTCATCTGCCACAGAGCTTTCATATCCTAAAAATATGTTTAACAATATTAGATTAAGTCATCAATTGGAAAATTAACTCATCATTTTTTACGCTTTTTCTTATCTAAAATTATTATTTTTGATATGGCGCAGCAGTTGCTGATGCTGCTCTAAGAAACAATTGAGACAAACAAGCCAATTCACAAATTTCTTCTTTATTTTCTTCTGACAAACTTGGAATAGCTTTCAATAGTAAATACATTTTAAGGTAATACAACGCTTTTGATATGAATCTTACATGATGTATTGGACCAGTAATACAAAATTTGAACGTATCTTTTTGAGAAACTAGCATCAAAGTTAGTTTCACTAAATCTTGATATTTCTTTCTTGATTTACCATCCTAAAAAAAAAAGGTTTTTTTATGATTTATGATTATTATTTATTATATTATGATTGTATTTAGTGATTTATGATTGTGATTTATTATACAGATTGTTTAAATTATTTTAAGCAAGCTACTACAAACTGTAATTAACCTTTTTGTAGATCCTCTTATCTATTACATCTCTGTAGAATTTTTCAGCCTCAAGATGTTGTTTATTTATCCAAGTTCCATTTGAAATTTCAAACCTCTTCAATGTAACCATGTCTTTTTCAAGATCATTCCAGACAGAATTCAGGTGTTTAAAGAGTTGGTTTTCTGGGCCAGGCGTTTTACTTCTGGAACATATCTTGTTAAAGTGGGTAATATGTCTTTCAAATATATGATGTCTACAAGCAGGGAAAAGTTAGTAAGAAGCTTGCAACTGTGAATGTTTATAAAAAAACTGGAGTAGACGCAATACAACCTAGAGTTTTAAAAAAATGTTGAAAAAGTATTTCAAAACCACTTTCAATTAGTTTTGATCGCTCATTTTCGAGTGGTATTATTCCATGTTTATGGCTATGTGCAAACATTAACCCTCTGTTTAAAAAAGGAGATAAATTAAAATTTACAAATTATAGGCTGGCATCACTCTCATCAATAGTGTGCAAAGTGATGGAAAGCATAATAAGAGACACACTAATGAATCATCTGACTAAAAATAGTATACTCTCTGACTCTCAACATGGTTTTGTATCATCCAAATGTTGTTGCACAAATTTAATTTGCAAAAGAAATTTAAAATATAATTACTTAAGGTGTAGTACATTCGGTATGATTCAGCAAAATGCTTTAGTTATGGAAGAAACCACGTTAGAGAGTGATCTTGGTGTAATGATATCAAACGACGTCAAATGGGAAAAGCATATCAACACAATTACAGCAAGAGCTAATAAAAAGCTCGGTCAGATAAAAAAATCTTTTTGTCGATTAGATGAAATTTCAATGAAACTTTTATACATGTCATTGGCTTGTCTACACCAGGAGTTTGACATGCCGGTTTGGAACTCTTACTACCAAAAGGATATTGATAAAATTGTAAAAATACAACGTAGGGCTACATGAATAAATAGTTTAAGAAGCTTTTGCTATGAAGATAGACTGAAAAAATTTAACTTGACTACTTTAAAAACAAGAAGAGGCGATTTGATTCAATTTTATAAAATATGTAAAAATATGGATAAAGTTAAATGGAATCAACCTCCTAAAATAATTAAATATGCAATAACAAGAGGTCATGCTCAGAAAATGCAAAAACAATTTACATATTCTACCACAAGATTTAACTTTCTTACAAACAGAATAGTTAACAATTGGAATAATTCAACAGAGGAGATAATTAATTCTAAAAAAGTGAACATCTTTAAAAACAAGTTTGATCGTTTTGAAAAAAACAAAATAAAAATAAAAAACAAACAAAACAAAACAAAAAAATATAAAATATAAAAAGAAAAAAAACAAAACACTTTTGCAACGGCTGTCAAAGTTTTAACATCTTCAAATGTTAGACTCATACATTGTATGTGCACAGCAAAAATTTATTATTATTATTATTATTAAAATTGATTGTTAACTTGGTTAAAAATTATTGTTAACTTATAATATATAAAGTTTTATAGTTTATTCAAAAATAATAATGGATTACTCCATAACTCAGTTATAAGCTATAAAGTTTAAATGGTTCTATCTACTTTAAATAGTTTTAATTCAAGGGCTGATCTGGATCTGGGTGCGGATTCAAAACTGTTTCAAAAGTCCAAAATATGCGTAAAGTTTGCGTAAGTTTTGCTTAGGTTCAAAGTTACGCAAAATCATATTTATAAACCTTGCGTAAGCAAAAACTTACAAAATTCCTAAGTTTTTACGTAAGTTATTACTTACGCAAAAAGTCTAAAAAACGATATTCACAACATTTTCCTTAAAAGCGCTCAGCAAACTTTACCCAAGAAAAGTTACATCTGCTATTTTTTTACTTTTGAAGTTTGGCATAACTTTAAATTATCTAATAATATTATAAAATGACGTTTGTATTATTGTAAAAGATTTCAGATTTTGTTTGTTATTGCCAATAAAATATAATTTTATACTGCTATACGTTAAGTTATTTTTTTAAATAATACAACTATAACTTTTTTTTCAGCAACAACAATAGCAATATATTTACCAAAAATATAAATATACTACATAAACTTGTTTTATAAAACTTGTTTTTACCTTAAATTTAAGGTTAAAAAAATATACATACAATCTATGTAACGGATAGTTCACTCTTATAGCCTAGCTAAAACAAGGAGAGTGACCATAGAACGGATATATCATATAGTTTTTTAGTATGCCAATAACTTATTTAGTAACGACTTAATAACTAGTTATTTTCATACTTCAAAATTATATGATGTATCATATAGTTACACTATGTTAACTCATGGTTGTATATATACTACACTATCTATACTATACTATACAAAATTATATGCAATAATATTATTGAAGCATATATTTTAACTTGCATAACTAGCATAAAGCGAGAGAGAACCTCTCTCTGTGTGCGAGAGGGGGAAATATGTGTGCCAATATAGATACAATATTCACAAAAATATGCAATTTATTCATTAGTTATTCCAATTTCTATTTTTTTTTTTTTAATTTATAAATGAGAACAAGGCTATTTCAAAACAAAATAATTTTAAAATTATCTTTTAGTAATCAGGCTAATAATAAAACAAAGTATTATAACCATAATATTAAACTTATTTTAAATAATGATGCTTTTGTTTGTCAATTATTATAGTTATCCAGAGGTATTGAGAATATTAAGATTATTTGGAATAATATTGCTCTGTTGTTAGTTATTTCAATTATCAAGAGATAATATCTATGGATAATTTAAATTATTAAAAAAAAGAGCATTGTTTTTCAAAGCCTAATTTCTTGTTTAATAATATAATTATTTGCAAATAATAAAAATATTTTATGATAGTTTAAATTGTTTTGGTAGATCTTTTATTTTGTATTTCTATATAAAATCTCATTGTTGTAGTTTATTATTGCAAAGAGCAGGAACTCCATAAAAAATTTCTTGATACAACAGTTAGTCCAAATGGAATGCTTTTCACAAATTAGTAGAATTGTTATCTGTTGAGAATAGTATTACAATTCTTGAGATGAAAGCAAACTGTTCACATTGGTTGTAGCTATTAGATTGTACTATTTTTGGTGCCTTGAAAACCTACTACATACTTGTTGTTCTGATTTAATCAATATTTGCTCTGTCTCAATGAGTCAAACTTTTTATATCAAATATAAGAATGTTTTTATTCATGCAAAAATGGTAACATAAACTCTCAATCAGAAATATCACTGAAAAATCTAATAAAAAACAAGTGGATTTTAATTTAATTTCAACTTTTATTAATTATGTTAACACAACTGAAACTGTATGCATCGAAGTTAAAATTTGTAGATTTATATCGACTAGATAGTCACACAGCAATAATGTATTTTTTCATAATATGAATGGGAAAATTGTTGAACTTTTGTTTATGTTTTCAAAATGTTCCATATATTTCTGATAATTTGAACTTTGTTTAAAAACAGTTTTAGTTAATTTTTGTTAATAAATTAACTTGAATGCAATCAATAGTATTTCTTGGATTTATTGAAGCAATTTTTTCATGTCAACTGTGAAACTTTATGTTGTTTCTTTATGAAACTGTCTCTTCATATAGAAAATAAAAGTGTTGTTGATTCAAGTCAATTATGTGTTTAAACAAGACCACTGAAAAGAAAATTTGACAATTATTATGTTTTCTTATATCCTAGTGTGTTAAAATGTTAAAACAAGAAGTTAATTACTTTAGAAATGTGAAATTTTATGCTAAACTAAAGTATTTTGGTTTAGCTTCTTAAAGCTATGCTAGACACGTTGCATGATCTGAGCAGGGGTGAACCCAGACCTTTTTTGGTACAATAGGATCGGTATGGGTGCTAAAAAAATGCCTAAAAATATTAATTTCTTGTAGTTTTTCTTTTTCTTTTTACATTAAAAATTAAAAAAAAAAAATTCTTTTAAATCCTATATTCATTTAGCTAGTGATGTTTACAAAAAAGGTTTGCAACAGGTTAGGGTTTTATAACTTGCCACATCAAAGGGTGTCTGAAAAATAAATTCTAGGTTCATCACTGCGAAGAAAGAATAAAGAAAAAGCAGAGGGTAAAAATAATTGATTTTTTAACTATTCAAATAATTAAACAAACAATTCAAAAATTATAGTATTAAAATAACGGTAGTATACAGTTATTTGAATGATTAAATAAAACCAATGGGCATTCACTGATGGCATCATACAGGAAGCCAAATAGTTATCTTTTATAAGCTCAGGATAATACAATTTATACTACCCATTTGGGTTTAGGCAAATATGCCCTCATTTCTTATTGAGTGCTTGTAATGTTTATATTTATAATAATAGATAAGAAGCATTTTGTTAATAAATAATATCTCATTTAAAAAACCAACTGACTCTTAATTGGTAAATTTTTCTAATTTTCGATAATTGATTATTTTTCTAATAAATATTCAAAATAGATTGAAAGACTGTTTATGCTATATATGCTATTAATTTTGAAAGTAACTGCTTGTATATGCTATATAAGGCTATTCAAATACTACGAGACACTTTTTTTGCAGTTTTTAGACTCAACCCTCCTCCCTTCTCTTTGTATATGTGATATTTTAAACAAACCCTCCCCGCCCTCTTTGTGATGTAACATTTTTAAAAAAATATACCTTTGAATTTGTTACTTTTTTGCTTAAAGTTTAATAATCCTCTGTAATTAGAATTTAAATTTTAAAACTTTTGTCATGTCACACTGTACCTAACCACTCCCTCTCCCACGCAATATTTAGTGACACTCTCAAACACCCTCCCCCCGCTCCCCACACACACCACCACCAGCTATTTAAGAATGTCACGTATTATTTGAATAGCCCCTATATGCTTTTGCTATACTTTTAAATATAGTAACAAAAAAAAATAATTAAAATCTAAATAAATGTAAGCCCTGCCTCTAAAAAAAGGATGCATTAACAGTTTGTTCATTTTGCTATGTATGTCTTAATAATAAAGGCTTTAGTAATATCAACTACTTCCTTCATACAAACTGTTGTAAAATATTGCCGCGTAAGTTTTTTCCTAAGTTTTGCGTAACTCATGCGCAACCTTAACTTTACGCGAATGCTGCGAAAAAGTTATGAATACCAAATAGTTTCGCAAAAAATAAATTTGCGTAAGTTTTTCGTAACTTTTGCTCAGCTACGCAAGAGTTATGGAAAAGTTGTGAATAAGCACCCTGAACTTAACAATGATATGGTAACATGATTTTAATCAAGGGGTTGTTCAAAAGTTTTGTTAACCCTAAACCAAAGCAATACTAGAGTTAAAATATACATTACTTTTATACTCTGAGAGCATGATACAAAAAATAGCTGAAATAAAACAAAAACCAACTTTAAACTTTAGCATTATTTTGCTTAAATTGTGCTTTCAATAACTTTTAATACTTTTTATTTAATAAAACTTAATAATGGATTAAAGCAGAACTTTGTTGTTAGACAAAATGTTTAAGTAGTTATCTTAAAAATACAAGTCTTTATTTTAAACCTTTTAAAAAGTTTATTTTAAAAAACCCATATTTCATATAACATACACATTATTCTCTTTTTAAAAAAAGAGGAATTACAAATTTTATATTTTTCTGCATATACCCTGCATATAACCCTGACCATAACCCTAACCCTGACTCTGCATATACATATATTATTTAAAAGCAGAATAATTATTATTTAAAATTTTTAATTTTTAACTTTAAGAGGTTCATAACAAAGCATCATGTTAATTTATGTTATCACATGTTTTGTTAACACAATGTATTTGGAAAGTTAATTGAAAATTGAGATAATTAAAAAAAAAAGTTTTTTGATTAAAATTTTCTATATTATATAAGACAGTAAACCTATAACTTGTAAAAAATTTTATATTAGAGTATATGAGTACTTATTTATATTAAAAAAATTTTAATAATTAGTAATCTTTAAACATTTACTTGCAAGTTTATCTAGCTTTGCTACATCCATTTCTTTCTGTAAAACCGATTGTAACACAACAGTTTGATATGCATTTCTTACCAATAAATTTATCAAAAATGTATGTGCTTTTTTCTCAATTTTATCTTCATCAATCATGAATAAATAATTGTCTCCAATGTTTAAAAAAGCTCCATGTTTTGTACAATTTACATCAACAAAACTCAATTTTAACATTCTCACTGGATCAAAAAATATGTCTCGAGTCATCTTTCTGCAAAATATAAAGATAAAACTCTATTAAAGAATATAATTTAAAAACATGCATAACAGTAAAAATCATTAAAGCTAAGTATATATATAAATAGATTTACATTGGATATTAAAATTCAAATAACCCTGTACTGAATAAAAATACTGAATAAAAATATTTTAAACGTTTAAACTATAAATTAATAATTAAAAATTATTCATAAATTAATAAAAAAATTACTACAACACAAGAAGAGTGAACAACATCATAAAATAAAATTGATTATTTTTCGTTTTTCTAGTTATTTAAAATGTGGTTATTCCTGATCTGTAGTTAAAAAAACATTTTCACCTAATTTTGGGATTCCATTGAGTTGGTCAATTTTGCTTAAATTCTTTTTACATAAAAAGTATTAAGTAATATTATAAAATAAAACTAAATCTATATATGTGAGATATCTTCCTTTAGGGGCCATCCATATACTACATACGCACCAAAAAGGAGAAGGTGGTCCAAGTTGAGTAATTTGCATACAAGTCATGGCGATACTTATTACAGGCCTTCCCGTCACGAATCCGTATTTTTGACTAGCGGCAGACAAAGTTACAAAAAATATAAAAAGTGGCTAGAAAAGTTTGCAAACTAGTCCATTATGTTTAGTTTACTAAATTTTAAAAGTACTGTATTAATGCAAAAAATGTCTATTGCAGTGTTTATTAAGAATCATCAAATTTAAAAAAAACATTTTAAAAAAAAGAATAAAATATTTATCAGAATAATGAGTTGTAATTATTTAAAATCTAAATCACAAAAAAATTAACAAACTTTAAAATAATGCAAAGCAAAAAAAAGAAAAAACATCATAATATACATCAAGTAAAAAGAAAAAAATATTAAAAAATACATCAATGTTATAAAAAAATGTACATAATAATTTTTTAATGTTATACAGATAACTTTAAAACCTTCAATGCAGGTTCCTTATTGGACTTGGGTGAAAAAAGCAAAAAATAATTTTTAAGAAATATGTTTGATGATATTTCTTAAAATTGATATATAAGTTATAAATATCAGATATTCACAATTTAATGTACGCGTTTTGCAATTTAGGTTACGCAAAAACTTTTTTCAATTAGTTTTTTTTAAAACAGATTATGTGGAAAACATTAAGCTGTAACTAATTGTTGTAGTTAGTAACATAATAACATCTTAAAACCGAAAATACTATTTTACTTTTTGGATTTAGTAAGAAATAATAAAAAATACATCAGGTTTCACGGTACATAAAAATAAAATAATTTAATGGAAATAAAAAAAAAAAAGAAGCAGAAAAGGGGTAATCTTTGTTTAATTACAATTCATATTTTATCAAAAACCAGCTACTAAAATCCTTTAGGTAGCGCCAACGTTTTTTATAAAGGGGAAACCCCTATCTAATTGGGCAGTTTTGTAGTACATGTAAATCCCTTTAAGAAAACCAACCATAATAGTGTCCCCTCATTAAAAAATAAATACCGGTTTTTATATCTATTTAAGACAACCATGGCATTCATTTAAAACACCACAACAATCAATTAAAATAATGTGATTTTCAATTTAAACAATAGTGATTTTCAATTAAAACATTTAACGCATGCGCAATCTCAACATTCTATATTATTTAAAAAAAAAAAAAGGTTTTCTTTATATATTTTTATTTTTTCTATTCGATTTTTTAAAATTATTCAAAACTTTATTTTATTTAAAATATGTTTATTTTTTACTGTCGAGGTATGTTGTCTGAACTAAGACACGCTTCGAAAAAGCTTTCGCAGCATGTATTATAGTTGGATAAGTTAACATTAGGAATAAAAAAGCACGCCTCACGCATTCTCGAAATTAGTTCATTTCTTCTAACTGGGGAAGTATTTCTTTGCAAGTTATTCTAAAGATAAAAAAAAATCCATTTACACGGATTCAAGAATGGTGAGTATGGTGGCAAATATTTTATTTGAATGTTCTGAGCCCTCATCTCAACATTATGATGAATTCTGACATTATCCATCACCAGGGTGAATTCTTCCTCTGTCCGCAAAACTTATACAACTTCATCAATATATTCCTGAAACAAAACTGTATTGACTGACACACTGACAGCTTCGCAGTGATTATTTAAACCATAAACTGCCAATATCATCGAAACATTACGTTGCGAATGATCGGGTTAGGTATTTTTTTTCTTCTTGCCCATGAATAACTGCAAAACATGTGTAAATTAAATGGACTTTCATCAATAATAACAATATTTTGATACCGATTAATAGGCAAGATTGAAGTATACCACTTAACATATTCAATATGAAGATTTTCTACATCATTGTCTTTCTTCTTTCATAAATTGGTCGAGTAAATTTATATGTGTATCCAAGATTGGTCACCAATTTCTTTACACTTTTAATCGATACATTTACATTTAAAGCGTATTTAATTTCAATTATAGTTGTTGTTGTATTATCATTTACAAGCTCTTTAATTCTTCTTCTAATCTCTTCATTATAAATAACGTGATGAGCGCCACCTCTAGAACCAGGAAGTGGTGAATTTGTTTGATCGTTATTTCTTAAAATTGATTGTATTGTGTTTTGATTAACTCCTGTTAACGATGAAGCTTCAGATTCAGTTTTTCTTTGATCAATAACTAGATTTACAACAAGATCTCAAATGTTTTGGGAAACAGAATTTTGCGGCATGAAGATTCAGATTGAGCTTTTTGCGGCAATGAAGTTTCAGATTGAATTTTTCTTTGATCAACGACCAATCTCAAAGCAAATTTTCACTTATTTTGGCAAACAGAATTTTGCTGCATATTTTAATGAAAATCTAATATCCTCATGTGCTAAATGTTTAATAGGAAATCATGGTGGTTTTAATTATCATCATGCGTGTTTTAATTAAACATCATGGTTGTTTTGCCAATACAGCATGTGTATAAAAAATATGTAAAAAAAAATGGTTTTGCATCCATTTAAAAAAAACATGACCTCCATTTAAATTTAAAATAAATTCCATTACATTAAAATAAATTAATATAACATTAATAAAAATAAATTTATACAACATTAGATAAATAAATATATAAAAACCTTTTTTTAAAAAATATAGAATGTTAAGATTGCCCATGCATTAAATGTTTTAGATGAAAATCACGATTGTTTTAATTGAAAATGACATTTTTTTAATTGATTGTCGCTGTATTTTAAATGAATGTCATGGTTGTTTTAAGTGGTTGTCATGATTGTTTTAAAGGGACTACCAAGTCCCAAGACATGTTGTGTTCATATTAAAGAGAATGTTAAAAAAAAAGGTCTAAGCAATTTTTTTTTTATTAAAACTAATTAATAAATGTATACCAAGAAAAACAAATCTTGTTGTTTTAGTCGAAGCTCGTCTTCTCTGTTTTCTCTGGTATTTTGAGTATGTAAAATAAACGTGATTTTCCAGGCGCATTATACAGACTTGATAATTTATTCAAGCGCTTCGACTAAAACAACAAGATTTGTTTTTCATAGTATACATTTATTAATTAGTTTTAATAAAAAAAAATTTGCTCAGACCTTTTTTTTTTAACATTCTCTTTAATATGAACACAACATGTCTTGGGACTTGGTAGTCCCTTTTAACGGATGTAAAATCCGGTATTTAAAAAATAAAAGAAAAAAACCATAAAACAAATGTTTAAAGAAAAAAAAATTAAGTTTAATTAAGTATAAGATTTTAAAATGATGGAGTTTTTTTTATAATTAACATTTAAACTTTGTTTAAAATTTTTTTTATAACAATATTGTTTAATTTAATTTTCATTTCAAAGACTTACAAAAATTTTTAATGTGGTTTTAATTTTAATTACAATGAGGTATTTTAAAATACGCAACTGATGTATTTAAACTTTTAACGATGTAAAAAAAATCTTTATTGAATAAAGTTACATAAATTCGCATTAGGCTTTTTCGTTACACAACATAACAAGGTCTGTATTCTGTTCATTTTTGTTAACAATTTATGCCTAATGTGTGTTTTTATTATGTCTCATATAAGGCTATATGGGTTTATATTTTGTAAGTGTTTCTTTGTGTGTGTTGTTAGTAGTTAAAATATGGACAATAAAATCTGAATAACTCTATAACCCTTAACTTAAACTAATTTGAAAATTTCATTTGAGCCTTTATTTTTGGATTATACTGCCAATAACTTAAGCATTCTCTAACAAGCTATATTCTTGGTCCTCATTAAGGATTAAATAATTAAGAGTTTACTGTAATATGTTGTTATTTGTTAATTTTGTGATGTTATTGTTGTGTTGTTTTGTATTAATAAATTAGATGACTTGAAATATGAAAAAATTTCAAATTTAACAAAAAAAATTTATTTTATAATGTTTAAATTTTTTTATATTTATTGTTTATGTGATGTTTATTTAGAAAATATAAGGTTGTAAAAAAAAAAAAAAAACATTTAACCGAAACTGTAAATTTTTAAATAAGTAAATTATTTTTAAAATTTTTTAATTTTCTTTATTAAGACTTAAATTTTAACATTGAAACTTAGTTTTAAAGGAATGCAAAAATTGGTATAGCCATATGTAAAGTAGCTTATTAAATACATGAATTGCATGAACTTCTGGTCACAGGTATGATTTTTATCAAACTTGTGATTAGAGAAACCATATTTAAATTATCTGAGTATAATCTATATTTAAGGATATCAAGATTATTCATATTGTTCTAAGTTGTTCTAAGTATTGTTCTAACATTCCTGTCACAGTCTTGCAGAATTGTTCTCCAGAACTTTTTTCAATTCTCTCTAAACTATTTAACAAGTGTTTGACTGAGTCTTGTTTTCCTGGTTGTTGGAAAATGGCATCTGTGGTTCCAATATTCAAAAACTCTGGAGAAAATTCTGACCCCTCCAATTATCGTCCGATCAGTCTTCTTTCTGTTATTAGCAAATTCTTTGAGTCTTTGATCAACAAATTTCTCACATCTCATCTTGAGTCAAATAAACTACTATCAGACAATCAATACGGTTTTCGATCCTCTTGCTCAATGGCCGACTTGCTAACTGCTGTAACTGAAAGATTTTATTGTGCATTAGATGGAGGCGGTGAGGCTAGGGCTATTGATCTCAACATATCTAAAGCTTTTGACAAAGTTTGGCATGCTGGTCTTCTCCATAAGCTTGCTTCATATGGTGTTTCTGGGAAAGTTTTTGAGATTATCAAATCATTTCTTTCTAACCGGTTTATTAAAGTCATCCTTGAGGGCCAACACTCTTCTTTATTTCCAGTAACTTCTGGGGTTCCCCAAGGTTCCATCCTGGACCCTGTTTTGTTTCTTATCTACATAAACGATCTTCCTGACAACCTTTCATCTAAAGTAGCTCTTTTTGCTGATGACTCAACTTTATACTCCTGTCTTGACAAAAAGTCTTCTCTTTTCGATCGCCTAGAACAAGCAGCTGATCTTGAATTCGATCTCACTTCAGTAATAGATTGGGGTTGACAGTGGCTTGCGAATTTCAACTCTAAAAAAACCCAGCTGCTTACTGCAAACAACTACCGTAATATGGTCAACATTCTTATATTAATGAATGGCAATCCTCTTACTGAGTCGTCCTCTTTACGTCTTCTTGGATTATCGCTTACTACTGACCTTTCATGGAAACCATATATACAATCGATAGCTAAATTAGCTTCTGCTAAGGTTGCTTCTCTTTATCGTGCTCGTCATTTTCTTACTTCTGATTCCATTCTCTACCTCTACAAATCTCTTATTTGTCCCTGTATGGAATACTGTTGTCATATTTGGGCTGGTTCTTCTAACGATTCACTTTCTCTTCTTGACAAGGTCCAAAAACGCATTGTAAATGTTGTTGGACCTGGACTATCTGCTAAGCTTGAACCTTTTTCCCATCGTCGTAAAGTTGCATCTCTTTCTCTTTTCTACAAATACTATCATGGTCACTGCTCAAAGGAGTTATCATCTCTAGTTCCATCAACTAAAATTCATTCTCGTTTTACTCGTCATTTAGCTAAGTCTCATTCGTTTACTGTATCTGTCCCTGCATGCTCTAAAAACTTTTATTCATCTAGTTTTTTTTCCCCGCACTTCAATCCTTTGGAACTCTCTCCCATCTTCATGTTTTCCTCATACAATCTTCAACTTTTCAAGTCTTCTGTCAACCGTTTCCTTGCTCTATAACTCTGTTCTTTTTTTTTCCTAGTAACTCCCAACTTGATAGTGGTTGCTTGCAGCCTTGGTGGGAGTGAATGCAAATAAAAAAAAAAAAAAAAAAAAAGTGCCACAACACCTTGAACAATAATAAAATGAGTTACTTGCTCCAGATAATATAGTTTAAACCTTCCCATCAATCATTGTTACTTCTATTATACAATTTATCTTAATAGGAGCTTCACAAACATGCAATAAAACCATACCAAAACTTTGTCATTTTTAATATATTGATATTCTTGAGCAAAGGCAAAAAAAATCTTGTTGCTATGCAGAGTAGTGTATCCATAGCAACTAAATAAATTTATTGCCTTTAAAAGAAATGGGAATCATTTTAATACACACACCTAACATTGTGTAAAGAGTCACCATAACTTAGGAATTTTATAGAAATGAAAAATCAATAAATTTCACTAGTATATAGAAACTTCTCTATGTATATAGAAATTATGTATATATAATCTATGTATATAAAAATTAAATTAAATAAGTTATAGAGATTAGACAACTAAAATTTTTCAAATTTTGTCCACCTACTGGACCACTGCGGGTGGTTTCAAAAAATATCCATACACCTGTCACCTGGAATTTATTGTAGTAATATCGATTTGATACTTAAATTTTTAAAAAAATATTTATAATTTTAATATTTAGCTGAACATCCTTAGATAAGTTAAAAGAGGAGTGTATCAAGTAAGTCTTGGATAAAGAAAGTACTGGGCATATTTTGGATGTTACTTTAATGTACTTCTTTTGTAAAGCCAAAAAAAAGGACTTTAAAGAAAATGTAACTTGGGTTGTAGAACAGTTCTTCACCTTAAGATTTCATCATTTTTTCCTGTTCAAATATAACAAAATATTTTAATGCAATATAAAATACAATAGTAATTTGTCACAAGATTATGCAGCACAATAAAAAGCATAAAGCATTTTTAGATATTTGTATTGTTAAAATGTTAACTACATATTTTAATTTAATTTAATTAAAATATTATTCAAACAATTTTGTGATAACATAATTTAAAAAGGAATTTATTTTATTAAAAATTATTATGTTTTTTTTAAAACTAAATGATAAAAAAATACAAATATTTGCAGCAGTAACTAAGCCACTTTGTATGTACACTGATTTAAAAAAGTCAACAGCATTTGAAATAAATATTTAAATATTGATGTTTCATAAGAAAGAGATTCATTATACAACTTTGTGTAAAAAACTGACAAAAAAATTGATATTTTTATTTGTTATAATAATGGCAAAATTGCGCCTGCAATTCGACCAAGTTTTGCACAAGCGCAATTGATTCTAAAATGATGCTTGAAAAATTTGAGTATTAAAATAACATAAAACTTACATTGTCTTTTCTGGAACACATAATTGACCTAAAATGATATAATTCATCAAGCATTTAGTTATTCTTTATGTTTACTTAAAATAAACTTGACAATTTTAAACATTTTTTAAATAAACTAAATTGATTTAAACTAGCTTAAGCATGAACTTTTTAAATTATTATTTTAAAAAGATTAAGATGGAGTAAATACTAAAAAAGGATACATTAAAAAAATAATAATAATAATAATACTTTGAAAAAAAAATAAAAAAATAGCTGTCAATGTTAAAAAAAAAAAAAACTTAAAAAGTTTGTAGCAATTTACATAACTTGTTAGTAAAGCATGGGGAATCCATAGAGTATGCAGACAGTTAAACCACTGGTTAAATAGCCCTCTATAAGCGTTTGTATGCTTTCAATGCCACCCCTTCCTCTGCATACAAAAGCCTTCCTAGGAAAGACATGTGGTTTTTTGTCTTGTATGACCACGCAATAGTATTTCATTTTAGACAGCTTGATCACAGCCATTTGCAAGTTTTATAACTAATCATGGCGGTAAAAGTTTTAAAAACAAAAAAAGCAAAACTAAAAAAATAGGAAATAAAAAGAAATTTAAATAGAAAAAAATAATAATAATAATTTAAATAATTTATCTACTGTTTTTATTTTTGTTTCTTTAGAGTGGTTGTTACATTTAGCAACAAAATTAGATAAGGCAAAGTAAAAAAAAAGTTTTAAGTCTTCAATAAAAAGAATGATTTTCCTTTATTGAACTTTTTTTAAAGAGGAAAGCAAAAATATAAATTGCAATGTATTTGTAAAATGTATATAACAACAAGATTTATATAACAACAAGTTTATATAACAACAAGAGTTAAATTAAGTGATCACGAAATTAAAAATCTGAAAAAACATCTGTTCTTCAAAATTTTAGTTTATACAAAAACATGTTATTTGTTTTTAAGGCGAATCAACAAAGCGACAAAGTTATAAAAATAAAACAATAGCGACAAAGTTAAAAAAAATAAAACAATAAACTTATGAATACTTAAGTAATAACACTCAAGTGACTAACTGCATTTAAAAAGTAATAACACTATAATAGTGTTATTACTTTTATAAAGCACTTATAACTTTTATAATTCATTCTTTATTCAAATAAGTTAAGTTCTTGCAAATTTTAACTGAAGTAAAAAAGCATCTAGAAAAAACTAGTGGATATCCAAATAATATTTAAAACTAAAGTAACTTATAAAAACTTAAACATAACTTTATCAAAACAAAATGTATAAAAAATTTTTATTCGTTGATTTTAAAATTAAACGCGCCTTTATACGGAATATTAGTGACGTTTTTCATAATGCTTAACTTTTTATTAAGTGCGTTTTTATAAAGTTGTTTAAGTGATTTGTAAAAATTCCTCAAGCTTTTAATATTTGAATATTCGCTTTATTTTTTCTAAATGCTTTTCTACTTTAATTATTGTTTGGAATTACTAATGTTGTTTGAAAAAAGAATTAACTTCAAAATTAATAAGTGCTTTATAAAAGTAATAAAATATTATAGTTTTATTATTTTTATAATGCAGTTAGTGACGAAAGTATTATTAATTTGAAGATGTTATTAAAGTGTTATTAAAGTGTTATTGGAGTCGTAAGTTTATTGTTTGTTTGTTTTATATATTTTTCTCGCTAACAAAATTATAATAATTTGCTCCTTAAAAATAAAGTACACAGCTTTGCATAAACTAAAATTTTGAAGAACAGATATTTTTCCAAGGTTGGCAAATCGCTATCGCTTGATTCACTCCTTGATATATACTTGATACATTAAAATTATACAAACATATTTTACAAACAGATTACAATTTATATTTTCACTTTCCCCGTTAAAAAAAAAACAATATATAGGAAAATCATTCTTTTCAATGTTTAAAACTTTTTTTTTTTTGCTTTGACTTACCAAATTTTGTTGCTGAAAATAATAACCACTATGAAAAAACAAAAACAGTACATAAACTATTTAAATTATTGTTATTATTATTTTCTTTTTAAGTTTATTTTAAATCCATATTTTGTTATTTTGTATTAAAATTTTTTGCCAGCAATACATATAATAAAATCTGCAAACGGCCGTGACCAAGTTGTCTAAAATAAAATACTAACGCGTGGTCATACAAGACGAAAAACCTCACGCCTTTCCTTGGAAGGCTTGATACATGTGCACTATCTATAACAAATTCAACCCTTTAATATTTCCCAAAGCATAAATCTTTTAAAATATCAAAAACAAAAAAACATTTACCTAAATCAAAACTTCTCAGCTACATCACACTTTATAGATTTTATTCATTTGTAAAATTTGATGTTTTTGTTAAAACAAAAATGAGAACAAGTTTTAGGAGTGTAAGAAAATGAGAGTTGGCAGACCTGCATTCATACTTGCTGTGCTTAACATTACCCACCACCCCTTGTATACATTTTAATATTTTTAGAAAGCCTTCCTGCCCTAAAACCTGTATACATTAAAGTCTTTATTTATATAGAGGTCTGTGAAAGACCCCGAAACGTAATATTAACCTAATTAAGGTATATATTTAATTATAAATATGTATAATTAGATGAATATAACAGAATAATATAAATATATATAATTAGATGAAGCAGGCTTGGCCAGGAAGGCGTGTGATTTCAAGTCTTTATATGACCATGCAAATAAAATTTTGCTATGATAATTTAACCACGGCTTTTAACAAAAGCGCTAAAAAAAAAGTTTTTTAATTACGTTAAAAATAAATAAACTTGACGTGTTTATTTTTACTAATATTTTTATATTAGCAAAACGCTTTTAAATAAAGATTTTAATTATCATTGAAAGTTGTATATTTCTTTATTTATATTGTTTAATTATATAAGATTTTTTTATAAGTAAAAATAAGAAAAATTAAAGTTATTAAAAATTTTTTTTTGAATTTTTGACTTTAATAAGCTAAGGTCTCTAATAAACTTCATACAAGAATCATTTAAGTTTTTTTTGAGAAGAAAAAAAAAACTTTTTTGAAAGCCGTTTGAATTAACTAACTTTGATCTTTACTTACGCTTTTATTTCATTGAAGTTAAATAAAGTAACAAGTCACTGCTAATAATTTTTTATAAAAACATATATTTTTTTAAAAGTATTTATTTTTTATTATGAATGTTTTTAAATTTAAAAAAATTAAATAAAAATTTTAAATAAAAGATTTAATTATTTTTTCTTTAGTTGAAGAATTAAGAATCTTTTTTTAAACTTTTAAATGTGCGTGTTTATTAAACAATCGTCAGTAGTTAGTTGTTACTTTATTTAAAAAGCGTCTTACATAACTCGCATAATTATATTAAAAAGGCATCATTAAAGATACACAGTTTAAAGTTATTTATTCTAATCGTAATTTAGATAATCTTATCGTCATAGTTTATTATTTAATTGAGTTAATTTTTAATTTTATTTCTGCTGTTTTAGTTAAGTTATTTTTTTTTTGTTTTTTTACCAAGATTTATTTGCTTTTTTTAATATAAATTTTTTTATAGTTGAGATAATTTCTTTACCATGTTTTTAAAACATATACAATTTTTCAAAACATATTAACAGCCATGGTCAAGATAAGTAAAATCATATAGTATTTGCGTGGTCATATTATGACATGAAATCGCACGCCTTCCTGGCCAAGCTTGATGAAGGTAAGGTTCACCAAATTATTCAAAAATTGTTTTTGTATTTTATGATTATTATCCATACAATTGTGTTATTCAAAGATTATATAAGTGTTAAGAGATTGTAAGCTGTTTCATTGACTTTTTTAATTATTTATACTAACAGGCCCACTAGAGAAAACACTAAGTTACATACATCAAAATTAGTTTTAAACTTTATTTTTTTATTTGAGGTTTATGCTTAGGCTTTCACAGGAAGGCGTGCAATTGCACGTCATTATGCAAAAAATATCATGTTTTAAAAATTTGAGCACAGCTTTTGAAAAAATTTAAAAATGCGCTATAAAAACTTACCTTACTTATCTAAAAAAAATTGTAAAAAGAAAAAAAATCTTAAAGAGACTACTAAGCCCCAAGACATATTTAATAAATAAATAGCAAAAAAAAAAAACATTGTTGTTTTAGTCGAAGCTTGTCTTCTCCATTTTCTGCGGTATTTTGAGTATGTAAAATAAACGCGATTTTCCAGGCGCATTATACAGACTTGATAATTTATTCAAGCGCATTTAATTCATAGGAGTTTTAGCGCATGGCGTCATTGGAAACATTCAAGAAATTCATTAAAAATTTTACTAATAAATTTTTATTAAAAGAGCTAACTAAAGTTAATTATTTTATTAAAAGCTTATTTTATTAATTGTTCGTTAGTTTTTTACTCTTAATTCATAGAAGTTTTAGTACATGACATCATTGGAAACATTCTAGAAACTCTTTAGAAATTTTACTATTAAATTTTACTAAAATAGCTAACTATAGTTATTTTATTTTCTAAAATCTTCACATTGAAAAAAACTTTGTTTTTTTGTAGTTATCAGAGCCGTGACTACATGGGTCATGGCGATGGTGGACTTAGGGACCCATATGGCACCAAATCAAGTTATATAATATCTTCGATGATTCATAAGTGTGTTCTTTACATTTTGATACAAGTTATTTTGACAAATCTAATGAACAAATAATTAAACCAAGCACTAAGAAAAGATATAAAAATTAACAATATACTAATAAAGTATATAATTTGTAATTAACTTTCAAAATTTTGACAATTTAAAAAATATATAAAACATTTATTTTTGTGAACAAATGATAATAGTTTAAAAGATTTACGGCTTTACAGATGTGGCTCCGAGAATGAGCCATAATATTAAAGTAATAGTTCATTTGATAATATATTCTAAAAAACTTTATGCAAGATATCTCAAAACGCAACAAATTGTAAATAAAGCAATTCTTAAAACATTTCAACAAAATACTCTGAACTTTATTTCGCTTAGTCAGAGTATTTTTTGAACCAATAGAATTAGTTTGGTCGCAACTTTGGCGAGTTTTTAGTGTTCGCAAATATTCTTTTTATTTTTCCGCAAGATATTTTAAGAACATTTAAGTTAATTATGTTTCCATGTATGTCTGTAAAATAAAAATTGATATATTAATTTTTTAATTTTTAAGCCCCCGCCATAATATATATTGGATGTTATTATAATGGAAATATAAATAATGAAATAAGATCACCTTAATACCAAAAAATACAATTTTGAAATTCAGAGAAAAAATGCGTTAACCTAAATATTAATGCACTTTTATTAATTTACTTTGTAAATATTTAAAAAAATAATTTTTTTAAATATTTACAAAGTAAATTAATAAAAGTGCATTAATATTTAGGTTAAAAATTATTTTATCTAATATTTTGAAAGAAAAACTTGCAACAAAAGAAATTAAAATACACGTGGTCTAGATGATTATTTTTAACAAGTTGCGCAAATAAAATACTATTACGTTTATTATTTTATTTTTGTTTTTAGTTTTATTTTGTTTTTAATTTTGTTTTACAAACACATTTTAGAACTTTAAAATATAATAAAAATGAATATGATTTGGAAATTGTATGTAAAAAATAACAATCGGTGTTTTACACAAATTAAAAAAAATCTATGACGTCATGCACTAAAACTTCTATGAATTAAACGCACTTAAATAAATTATCAAGTCTGTATTATGCGCCTGGAAAATGTTGTTTATTTTACATACTCAAAATACCGCAGAAAATGGAGAAGGGGAGCTTCGACTAAAACAACAAGATTTTTTTTTCTTGATATACATTTATTAATTAATTTTAATCAAAAAAAATTTGCTCAGACATTTTTTTTTTAACATTCTCTTTAATATGAACACAACATGTCTGTGGACTTGGTAGTCCCTTTAATGAAAAAGAAAATAAAAAAAATACTTAGTTAAAGCAAAAACTCAAAAAAATAAATATACATATAACCCAACTAAAACAAAACTCATCAAACTAAAATGCTTAGTCTATTTAATTTATGCATCAAAAAACCATTTCAATCTTTGTTTTAACATTTGTACTTTTTTTTTTTTTTTATATGTTTTAAAAGATAAACATTTCTCATAAAAAATACATAACTATATAAATAAAAAAAAACAGTTTAATAATACTTATTTTAAAAATTAGAAGTGTTTTGTTACTTCATTGAAAAACGTTTCGATAATTTAAAAGCATAAAGACCAAACCTATTTGATTGAAACGGCTTTTTAAAACTTGTTTTTTTTTTCAACGAAATTTTGTTTATCTTTTTAAATGTATAAACATTAATTATTCTTATATCAAACATCGTTAAAGAGAATGAAAGTCTCTTTAACGAATGTCATCATTTATAAAATTAAAACAATTTTTTAATAACATTAATTATAAAAATGCGCACTTAAACAATTTATATACTATAAATTTAAAAAAATATATACAACTGTCAAGTATATATTAAAAAAAAAAAATTATCAATAAATTGTTACTTTTTTGATAGGCGTATCGCTAATACAAAAACATTTGTTAAGAAGTTTTGAGTTAAATAATTTCTCTTTTTTAGAATATTTTTTATTTAGCACAATTTTAAAACATTTTTTTAATTAGCCACGATCAAATCATCATAGCAAAATGTAATTTGCCTGTTCATATAAAGACGTGCAATCGCATGCCTTCTGTGAAAGCCTGATGCTCTACTTTATTTTAATTTTTTTAAATATCATCTTTTTATTTAGACAAATTTATGAAACACATAAGTGAAATTTATTTAAATGAATATTTTTCTATAACTATATAGTTTTTGGTTAAATCAAGTCATTTGTTAAATCAAGTTAAATTAAAACTTTTTTAGAAAAATTTTTAAAATGAAATGTAAAAGAGGATAGAAAGAATAAACATAAAAGGATATCTAAAAATTAAATTGAAACTTTTATTTCTGTAAGAAACTTGTTGTGTGCTTAATTTGTTTATTTATTATTGAATAATAATAAAAAAAAATATATTGTGGTACTAACTTTTCTCAATGTTTTTTTAAAAAATTCATTAAAAAATGTTTTTTAAAATATTCATTTAAATTAATTAAATTTTATTCTATTCAGATGATGTGAGTATATATTATATTAAGTAAACTTTAAATGTTAACAATGATAAAACTTACCAGATAATAATAATGAGAAAACTTACCAGAAACATTATTAGCCAAATCACTACTGTTAATATCTCTACGAACTTTTTTTCTAGGTTTTTTTCTAAAATCATGCTGCTTTGATGTTTTCCTATCAACAATACATCTTGTCTTTTTAGGAACACCATGTTTAATTTTTTTTTTCAAATGAAGTGTATTTAACCTTCTGTCTCCATTAGGAGAATATTTTACATTTTTAGTGAAAACGTTTCCAAAGCTACTTTTATTCATTTTTCTAACTAAAGTCTTAACTTGCTAAATATAAAAAAAGGCATGGCTAAAGTGTGTACGCTTTAAAACAACTAAATTAGGACCCTACCTTTCTTATAACAACCCTTTTCCCTTTGCGTAGGTATGCATTATCTATAACAAAACATTGTTATTTAGCACTCGAAATTAGGTCAGCATTCGGCAATGCCAACTTAAAAGTGTTTGTGGTCAGTATAAAATTACTTTGTTTCAATTATTTTTGTGGACCTGATGCTGACCCCTAACAGTTTGAGGATGGTAATTTATTGCCAACCTTATTTTTCCTCAATTCGAGGGTTGGTTATCTGAATTAAAAAATATGAATATCCGAGAAATACATATATAAGACAGGGGCCATTGAAAAAATTATACACTCAGCACACATGAACTATAGCTAAATTTTTAATTCACTAAATATTTAAAACCACTAACTTGCTTAAAAAATAAAAAACACAATCTCTAGCAATAAAGCTTAGTCTGTAAAAACAAACCTAGAAAAACATTATTTAGATAAAAGTAGCCAAAACTTTAAATAAATTAGACATTTAGAGTTAGCCACAAAAAAAATTATATGTGTATAAAAATTATGGGTTAAAGTTTTAACAAATACATTTTTAGACATCTTTAGTAATAACAACATCGTAACAAAGTTTTAAAATTTTGTTTTCAGATATAGATTAAAGGGTGGAACTTTAAACTCAACACTTTATTTTATAGCAAAATAACCAGTTCAATAATTTTGTTTGCTGTCAACTTTTTGAGTTGTCTGCCCCAAATTTTTATTTGTAGTCATTAAAGTCCTATAATGAAAAATGACATTTTTCATTTTAGGACTAAGTGTAGATTAGAAATTATTTGTCTAAATAAAAGTAAGATTGTAAACTATTCATAACATTGACATTTCAGGCTTTCACAGGATGGCGTGCGATTTCATGTCTTTATATAACCACGCAAGTTACATTCTGCTATGACGTTTGACCGCGGCTAATTCAAAAAACATTTTAAAAACGCGCTAAATAAAAAATATTCTATAAAAGTGAAATTAATTACATTAAAACTTTTAAAAAAATGTTTTTATATTAGCAAAACGCTTTTAAATAAAGTAAATATTTACTGATAATGGTTTTTTTTTAAATATATAAATAACAGTTTTTTTTAAAACTAATTAATAAATGTATACCAAAAAAAAACAAATCTTGTTGTTTTAGTCAAAGCTTGTATTCTCCATTTTTTGCGGTATTTGGAGTCTGTAAAATAAACCTGATTTTCCAGCCGCATTATACAGACTTGATAATTTATTGAAGTGCATTTAGTTCATAAAAGTTTTAGTACATGACATCATTGGAAACATTCTAGAAACTCTTTAGAAATTTTACTATTAAATTTTACTAAAATAGCTAACTAGAGTTAGTTATTTTATTTTCTAAAATCTTCACATTGAAAAAAACTTTGTTTTTTTGTAGTTATCAGAGCCGTGACTACATGGGTCATAGCGATGAAGGACTTAGGGACCCATATGGCGCCAAATCAAGTTATATAATATCTCTGATGATTCATAAGCGTGTTCTTTACATTTTGATACAAGTTATTTTGACAAATCTAACGAACAACTAATTAAACCAAGCACTAGGAAAAGATATAAAAAATAAGACTATACTAATAAAATATATAATTTGTAATTAACTTTCAAAATTTTGACAATTCAAAAAATATATATTATAAAACATTAATTTTTATTTACAGCTTTGCAGATGTGGCTCTGAGAATGAGCAATAATATTAAAGTAATAATTCAATTTATAATATATTCTTAAAAAAATTTATGTTAGATATCTCAAAACGCAACAAACTGTAAATAATACAATTCTTAAAACATTTCAACAGAATACTATGAACTTTATTTCACTTAGTCAGCGTATTTTTTGAACCAATAGAATTTGTTTGTTCATAAAATTAGCGGGTTTTTAGTGTTCACGAATATTCTTCTTGATCTTGCGCAAGATGTTTTAAGAACATTCAAGTTAATTATTTTCCATGTATGTCGGTAAAATAAAAATTAATATATATATATCAATTTTTTAATTTGTAAGCCCCCGCCATAATACATATTGGATGTTATAATAATGGAAATATAAATAATGAAATAAGATCACCTCAATACCAAAAAATACATTTTTGAAAATCAGAGAAAAAATGCATTAATAATTTTTTTTTTTTTAATATTTACAAAGTAAATTAATAAAAGAGCAGGTTAAAAATTATTTTATCTAATATTTTGAAAGAAAAACTTATAACAAAAGAAATCAAAATGCATATGGTCAAGATGATTATTTTAAAAAATTTGCGCAAATAAAATACTATTTTGATTTTTAATTTTTTTACAAACACATTTTAGAACATTCAAATATAGTAACAATGAATATGATTTGGAAATTGCATGTAAAAAATAATATTCAGTGTTTTAAACAAACAAACAAAAAAATATATGACGTCATGTACTAAAACTTCTATGAATTAAATGCACTTGAATAAATTATCAAGTCTGTATAATGCGCCTGGAAAATCGTGTTTATTTTACAGACTCCAAATACCACAGAAAATGAAGAAGACAAGCTTTGACTAAAACAACAAGATTTGTTTTTCTTGGTATACATTTATTATTAAGTTTTAATAAAAAAAAATTGCCTCAGACGTTTTTTTTACATTCTCTTTAATATGAACACAACATGTCTCAGGACTTGGTAGTCCCTTTAAGTTTTTTTTTTTTTCAGATAAGTTTATGTAAGTTTTTGTAGAGCGTATTTAAATTTTGAAAATATGCAGTGGTTAAAACATATTATTTTTTGTGCAGTCATATAAAGACTTCAAATCGCATGCCTTTCTGTGAAAGCCTGCATTTCTACTTTCAGATAAAGCACATGCTAAAATATAAACCATAAGGTTTTTCACTTGAATTAAGCACTTATTTTATCAAAAAAACATGCACTCTTTTTTACAACAACAAAGTATTGACTTGAATAAAAAAACAATTCAGAAACACTTAAAAAAAATAATAAAATAATAAAATAATAAAATCCTTTGCTTTTAAAGTGTTGTAATAATCAACCTTCCGAATTAGAAAAATTGAGGTTGGCTATAGTTTGCTGACCTCAATCTTTTAAAGGTCGGCATCAGGTCAGCATATACCATAAAACACTGAAACAAGGTCGGCAAAACCAAATTTTTTTTTGATGACCGCAAGCACGTTTAGGTCAGCAGTTAGGTCAGCATTGCCGAATGCCTACCCTAATTCCGAGGGTTGATTAATTTAGATCTAATATGTTACAGGAGATTTAAAACTATTGATGTTTTGAAAGTACTTTAAAGTATTGCGTTGTTAGTAAACTAAATTTTAAATCGGGCTAGAAATTATTCAGACTACTTAAAAAAAATTAATTATTTATTGTAAAATAGGTATTTCAAAAGGATTGTATTTCCTTATAATTTATTTCTTATACTTAACATAATTTTTGATCTTATACTTAACATAATTTTTGTTTGTTTGATGTCTAGTATACATACAGTTTTACTGTAGGCCAAGTCAGCATAACTTTGCGCTGCAATCTTTAGACTCATTAATTTATTCAAACGTGTTTTATTCATAAGAGTTTAAGTAAATGAAGCCATTGATTTTTTTGTTTGTGTAAAAGATCAATTATGGAAAATGAGGTCATATAGGTAAACTATTAAGAATAAAATGCACTTGAATAAATTATCAAGTCTGTAGATTGTGGCGTATTCTATGTTGATATTTTGGTCTGCAACAAAATGGAAATAACAAGCTTTACCTAAAATAAAAAAGTTAGTTTTTCTTGGTTTGCACTTATTCTTTTGTTTAATCAAAAAAAAATTTAGCCCAAACATTT
>NC_061162.1:54619960-54637460 GCF_022113875.1 Hydra vulgaris | reverse complement strand
AACATAGGGTCAAAGAGAATAGTTAAGGACTTTAATTAATAATTTTTTACGTAATAAAGATTTTTTCTTTTTTTTTTTTTTTAAAGTAGTAAAGAGTATTTGAGTTGTATTTAAATTGTATTTGAGTTGTATTTAAATATATAAAATTTTAACAACTTTTTTGTAAACATTTTTATGAAACTTTATTTGATTAAAAAAAAAATTATTTTATTCTACACTGACATTCGGGGAGAATGAAATACGCAAATAGAAGTGTAATTAAAACAACACTTAATTAAAAAAACAAAAAAGCAATCAATAATAACAATTAAAAAAATAATCAATAATAACAATTGAAAAAATCAATCAAATAAAATAAACTTTTTTATTCTTGTGATGATGTTGAGCCGCTTAGAGGTACTAGAGGTTGAGTTGAGTTATGACTTGTGCGGCACCTTTTGTAGCAAAAAAGCTCAGCGCTTTTTACGAATCGCTTTGGTATGCATGTTTGACATACCTTGCAATTTGAATTTTCACTCTGGTACCATACCATAATTTGACTTGGTGAAGTTTTGCCCAAAACTTTTCGGCACTTTTTACACTTGAATTGATTTGCAGCTATTATTATCTTTGGACTTGTTGCTTGGTTTCTTTGCTGTTCTCCATTAGAGCTAAGCTTAGGTTGTTCTGTAGCTTGCTTTGCTGCTTTTTTGCTCTCAGCATCTTTCAATTTTTCAAGTATTACAGGTTTGTTAAGACACTACCCATCGAATTTTGGCACATCTACATTTTTTCTTTTTCTTTTTTTGTGTCAACGTATTGGATACGAAACATTTGTTGCAAAGCTGATCCAAGTGATTAGGCTGATTTCATTTGTTTTTCAACCTCTTTTTGAATTTTCTTTTGAATAGCCAGAGTTGCTACAATATTGAAGGTTGTTTGCAGACAAGGTGACTTTGAGATTTGGAGCTGATGCTACGTGACATATGCTGATGCTAGATGTTGTTGGTGTAGATTTAGAGGGCAGTAGCTAATGTAGTGTAGTTCCTGGTGCTAGATTTACTGATGGCACTATCATAGATTCTGGTTGTTGAGGAGATGAAGGCTCACGTTTAGATCTCGGTGTTTTAAATGTATTAGAAATTTGCAACTTTCACTGATCGATTTAATCGATGTTGATCGGAAACAAGCCAGTATTCTGAAACCCAGTATGTGTAAAAACTTTACCAGAGCTGAAAAGTTTTTTTTGCAGGTGACTGAAACATTCTTTTGATAAGTTGCTAAACTTTGTCTTTGCATAACCCAGATAGCACAATTTATTGGTCCAACATTATCCCATTGTTGGCAGCCAACTGTTTTAACGTTGGCCCGATGTTGGTCAACTGATAAAGGCCAACATTGACATGATACGATGAACAACATTGGACTAATAGTGTTGGACCGACGTTGGCTAACTTATAAGGGCCAACATCAGCTTTATATTTAGCGCGACATTGGTCCAATTTGTTGTCCTAACATAAATGTTTTGCCAACCTTGATAACTTTTAGTTATACGGTTTGTTAACGAACCGTATTTTAAAAATGTTAGGTGAAATTTCATCTAAAACTATGCAAATTGTTGTAAACGAAAAGACAAATAAGAAGTTTGTTATAAGCAAAAAGAAACTTATTAACATTATTATTCTTTATTAGTGTTTTTAAATAAAAAGAAGTGGATTAGATTGTTTTTAAATAAGAAGAAGTAGATTAGATGTTTTTAAATAAAAAGAAATAGATATGATGACCTAGTAATTATTTTCATCTTCACTATCTGGATCAGCAAGTGGTCTTTTCAAACGTTGGTCCTGCCACCGTTTCTATCTTTGGCATTGCGAAACCAGTTCATAATAGCATTTTTTTATTTTGTGGTTGGTTGCATTAGCTACGCTAAAATTGCTGCGAACTGCTTGCATTACGACATTGCTTAAGGCCAATAAACAAAACTGTAATTCCCATTTTTCCACATCTAGTTAATTTTAAAAGCTAGTTCGTGCGTAAATAAACTTTTTAAAATGTTTCTTACTGTATCATTCACATCAGTTCTACCAGTTATTCCAAGGAAACCAATCTGAAATTTGAAATAATAAACTTATTAAATTACTTATCAGCAATAACTTAACGACATTGTTACATTTAATTAACGTTTAAAATTTTTTAGCATCTACACCTTTTCAAGATGTAATTGAGAAAACAAAAATTGTAATTAAGAATCGTAAGATGTAATTGAGAAAACAAAAGTTGTAATTAAGAAACGTAAGATGTAATTGAGAAAACGTAAGTTGTAATTAAGAAACATAAGATGTAATTTAGAAAACGAAAATTGTAATTAAGAATCGTAACATGTAATTGAGAAAATGTAAGTTGTAATTAAGAAATAGAAAGATGTAATTGAGAACACGAAAACTTTAATTTAGATATCGCTTTAAAGGAGTGTGTGTAAAATGGCGCTTAAAAAATAGAGCGTATAAAATGACGCACTTAAAAATGACGCAAGATTTGTAGCGTAAATTTAATTTTTTAGGGAAAAATTTATAAATTTTGGGCAAATGAATTTAACATAATAAACACTAAAAACATTTTAGGGAAAAATTTATAATTCAATTAAAGATTATAATTAAAAAATTATATAATTAAAAATCACTTCATTGATCATTTAAGCACCAACTTGTACGTCTTCCATATTTAAAATAGTTGCATAGTGCGTGGTTGTGTGTTGTACCGCACGTGAAAAATCTCCTCCCATTATAGTATTTTTCGCCTCAATTACAATTCGTTCTAAGTACTGCATGCGCTGTTCCGCAATCCCGTCACCTAATACAGGTGGAATGCGAATTGCATTTTTAACGTTACTTTTAATTTTGGACCAGATCGTTTCCGCCGGGTTCAACATTGGACTCTAAGGTCCCAAACGTAACAACTGAGCTGGTGAATTATCAAACAACCTTTGCAAACGAGCGTGACAAGGAGCATTATCTGTTACGACGACCAAATCCTCCAAACGATTCCCGGATGTAACCCACTGGTGAAACATAGCCAACATTCACTCGTTACAGGAATCTGCTTTAAATGATCCCCTGCGAGTTTCTATCATGACGACATTTGTAGTTGAAATAGCTGCGATCAAGTGTATGTTTAAACCTTTTGAAGCAGGTACTTTCATAATTGCTCTTTTTCCTTGTCTCGCGCGTCGTTGCTTTTTTCTACAAAAAAGGTTAAAATTTGTTTCATCCAACCAAACTATCTGACGACCATTTGTGATATGTTCGTTGATGTTTCTAACATATTCAGCTCTTTTTTGTTTATTTTCATAACTGTTCATTGCAGAAGGCTCCTTGTGCACTTTTTTTAATGAAAACAATCTGCCTTCGAGGTAATTTGCTATTGTTGTTGTGCTAACGTTTATGTTAAATTGTCTTAATATCTTTGTTTTGATGGCCACCAATGTTAATTGACAATCATTTTCAATCCATGTTAATTTTTCTTCGATTTGATCTTCGGTCAACTTTTTCGGTTTAAAACCTCCTTTTCCGATGAAATTTGAATTTCCGCTGCGAACCCAATTGTATGCTGTCTTATATTTGATACCTAGCGTATTCGCGAGATTCAGCCAGTCTTCAAATCGCTCCGCACATTCAACAACTCTTCTCCTGTCATTTGGAGAAGATAAAACGTAACGTTTCCTTTTAACTTGTTCAGTTGTGTGTATTTCATACCGACAAATCGGACAACTTGAATCTGGTTTTTCCAGAACTGGACGTAAACAAATTTGGT
Source organism: Hydra vulgaris (assembly GCF_022113875.1). Lineage (NCBI taxonomy): Eukaryota > Metazoa > Cnidaria > Hydrozoa > Anthoathecata > Hydridae > Hydra > Hydra vulgaris. The sequence continues at coordinate 54,633,671 of NC_061162.1, read as the reverse complement.
GATATAAATGTTGACACGGATTTTGCTTAATCACAGACTTTCGGGTCATTGTGTATTGGCATATAACACAACGATCTTTCAATTCCATTATTATTACTTGTGCATACAAAAGCAAAATTTAAGATTATAACTTAAATTCATGTCTAAAAAGACCTTTTGTAACAACCTACAAACTTAGACTGTGAATTTGCTATTTTAATTTATGTGTTCTCAATTACAAGTTACGATTTCTCAATTACATATTATGATTTCTCAATTATATCTTACGTTTTCTCGATTACATGTTGTGTTTCTTAATTACATGTTACGACTTCTTATTTACATGTTGTGTTTCTCAATTACTTATAACGTTTTCTCAATTACATGTTGTGTTTCTTAATTACATATTACGACTTCTTAATTACAACTTTCATGTTCTCATTTACATCTTGAAAAGGTGTAGTAAACTATTTGTTTGTTAAATTAATTAAATTAGTTAATTCAATATACCATAGCATTTTTAAAATCACTAAATTCAAGTTTGTCATCTAAATTTGTAGTATCTTCCCAACTGGCTTATATTTTAAAACCATCTGGAGCTTTAGTGCTGTTTGAGTATGTCTCTGGTGGAATAATAAATTAAAATAAAAAATGTTAACTTTGTAGTATGTGTATATTTAAGTTAAACTTTTTTATAAATTGTTATTAAGAATTTATTATTATTGTATATTTTATATTATAGCATGTTTCTGAAGTTAATTTTGTACTATACCTCAGCATCTCAAAACCTACAGTTGTTTCAGTACTTTCATTTAATGCATTGAGTTATTTTCAATTTGCCTTGAACTATCACTCAATTTTGTTATATATTTTTAAATTTTCCATTTATGTTTTACTAGATATATTTATTGAAAACAATCTAAGATTAAATTAACTAAAAATTTATTATAGATTTGAACCTAATTTTCAGAAAGTGACCCTAGGTACAGCCCAAAAAAAGCTTATCGTACCTAGGGCCTCTAATTTTCAAACCCTTCTACTTGATTGAATTTATTAGTATAAGTCAATTTACTTATACTAATACAAAGTAATTAGTAAAGAGATGTGATCGTATCAGTTTTGCCATTTTTAGACAAGTATGGGGTCTTAAACTTTAAAAATTTTGAGTTTCGCAGAGCCCGATTTTAAAACATCTCGTTAGCCGGACTCTAAGACTCGTGGAAATGTTTAACGCATGGGTTGTTTTAGTAAATTTAAATTCTAGGTTAGAGATTTTTAATGACATTTGAGTTAGGTTGCCGATTTTAAGAAAAATCCAGAACAAGAAATATGTTACGCATGCATATTTTGCCTACTTCAAAGTCGCTAGCTTATTTGAAATGTCACGGCACAAACTAAAATTTGTGCCGTGTACTAAAAATTATAAACTAATCTAATTATCTTTATTTATAAAATGGATGATGCTAATTATTACCATGATTTAGAACACTCATCGGGTATGATTTATTTGATTTTTTTTAACACTACTTTTTTTTAGATTAAGTAATGTAAAACTATGTTACTATTTTTTAGAATACGTAATGACCTTTATTTAGAATTTTAATGTTAGTTTAGTAAATTTTCAAAAATAAATGTCAACTATTTTATTGTTAATTTCCTCTCAATATTTGAGAAAGCATTTTCTAAACTTCCTCAAGGAAGTTTAGAAAATACTTCTTCAAGTATTGAGACTAGCTAACTTTCGTTATACAGTTTAAAACTATATAACGAAATAGCTAGTGGCACTAGCTGTTTTGTTATATGGTGCCAAACCACATACAAATATTGACGTCTGCCATGCTCTATTAAATTGGCAACATGTACTATAATTGGCTACATAGCTATATGACAGAAAACTAACTTGTGGATGTAAATCACAATTTCTTAAACAGAACGGCTTCAATGTTTCATATTCAGTTGATGTAGCATTATGAATAAAACACACACAAAAAAAAAAAGCGAGAAAATATCACTGAAAAGAACTTAGATTATAGAAATAAAAAAGCCTTTATTTTAACACCCTTCAGGTAAATGAATTGTTGTTAATGTGTTCCGCTAACATTATGAGTAGTCAGAAATTTTAATTTAAAAGAAAAAATGCTTCAAAATGCAACTACAATATTTAAAAAAACATTTTATAAATATTAGAGTCTAAAGTTACTAGAGTTAGAAGAAAAAAATTTGCAACAAGTAAGTTTCATTAAAAAAATACTTGTTTCAAGATTTAGTGTTTTGCTTCTCTCTTTTGAAGCAAATTTCTTCAATACTCAACATGTAACTCTCTTCCGATTTAATGAGATACTGTAGATTTGGAATTTTGTCCCGCTTGATACATGGATGAGTAATAACCTTCCTCACTTTTTGATGATATTGTGATGATATATATATATATATATATATATATATATATATATATATATATATATATATATATATATATATATATATATATATATATACATATATATATATATATATATAAATATATATATATATTTATATATATATATATATATATATATATATATATATATATATATATATATATATATATATATATATATATATATATATATATATAAATATATATATATATATATATATATATATATATATAAATATATATATGCATATATATAGAATTTATATATATATATATATATATATATATATATATATATATATATACTATATATATATATATATATATATATATATATATATATATATATATATATATATATATATATATATATATATATATATATACATATATATATATATATATAAAATATATATATATATATATATATATAATATATATATATATATAAATATATATATATATATATATATATATATATATATATATATATATATATATATATATATATATAAATATATATATATATATATATATATATATATATATATATATATAATATATATATATATATATAAATATATATATATATATATATATTATATATATATATATATATATATATATATATATATATAAATATATATATATATATATATATATATATATATATATATATATATATATATATATATATATATATATATATATATATATATATATATATATATATATATATATAATGAAGGTTGGCATACACAGTTATTTAAAAAAATACTTTTCAATTTGTTCTGTTTAACCATAATCTTGTATGTAGCTCAAATAGTTTAATATAGAACTCTTGAAAAAAATCACAGAGTGTTTCTTGAGGACAATGGTTTTCCCTACACTGGGTTTCCATTCATTTTTTTCAGCGCATACTTGTCTTGACTGTCATTAAGGAATGGACAGGCTTTTTTTAGTACCCGTATACGATATCTGCATATCCATAATATACAAATTGAGTCCTGTATATAAATTTCTTTTTAAATTACCTTCATCTGTTGCAATAAAAATCATATTTTATTTTTTAAATTTCAAATTTTTATGTTTATAGTAATATCTTTGTTTATAATGTATAAGCTAAAGATCATTATTACCAAAATAACAAAGTTATTCTCCAGGATACCAAAAAATTTGATTGTCCAGCCGTGATTTATATAAAAGAGGGTCTTAGTCAACCCTTTTCTGATACTCTCATTATTAAAAATTAGTAAAAAGGGTGTCAACACTGTTCCAGAAATGAGAAGACATCTTGATTATTTTGTTGAAGCTGAATTTGGTTTAAATAACATTCCATTTAAATAACACGAGATAAAACTATTCGGAATCATATGACAAATGCAAGGAGAAAACTTCGTAGCTCTTTATTAGATCAAGAAAGTTTGCTTGATAAAGTTAATGAATGAATAGTCATTGGCAAAGAGAACTTATGATAAAGTTTCGAACAAAAGATGTCAGCATTCTTGAAGACAATGATCCACAGCTTAAGAATTCATTGTTATTTGTATACCAAGATATGTGGCAAAAGAGACTGCTTTTGCGATATGGAACTGAGTTACTTTTTCTTGATGCAACATATCGCACGACTAAGTATGCTCTTCCTCTATTTTTTCTAGTTGTTAAAACAAACACGGATTACCATGTTGTGGCATTTTTTGTGTGTGAAAACGAAACAACTGAAGCTATCACTGAGGCATTGACGTGCATTAAAAAGTGGAATCCTTCATTTTAGCCTAATTTGTTTTAATTGATTATTCAAACGAAGAAATGAACTCAATAGAATATGTGTTTTCAGGTAAGACTTTGTAGAATAGGTAATTCAAGATTTTCTAAAATTTTAAGCAGCATAATTTCATGTATAAGGTCACCTTATTAGGATGTAGTGTCCTAATTTGTGATTTTCACCGAGAGCAAGCTTGAGAAAGATGCGTTTCTAAAACCAATAATGGCTGTTGCATTGTGAAAGATGCAGTTACGTTACAACTTTGCCAAATTGCCAATGCAAAAACAGAAGAGATTTGCAAAGATGCTGTGAATGCTTTCAAGAGACAGAAGAGTGGAAAAATTTCCATATAGAGAATATTTAAAAAATACTTGGTTAGGCAACCAAAAGTTAGTTTAAATGTTATAAAAATGTAATTTAAAAAATTATTCTATTGAGCCTTTGTAACTTAATTTTATAGTTTTTTGAGATTTCTAATGGTAGGGTTAATATTAAGTCCTGGAGAATCCTAGAAAGTGTTGGAATTTAGGTAGTCCTGCACAATACTGAAAATTCAAGGAGTTTTCAAATTTTTATGAAAAATCAGGCAAAAAATAATGGAATTTTCAAAATATATGCTTCAAATATATGTTGTCATCTCTTCAATATAATATTTTTGAGTTTTGAAGATAAAAACTTCAAAACATTAGCGTATCTGTGAAATTAAAAAAAACTTTAATTATCATGTCAAAGTTAAAACCTTTATAGGTGTGATTTACAAAAAAAATTATATAATTTTAATAAATATAATTTAATATATTCTAGTATATTTATATTTTAAATAAATATTTAAAATATGCAGAACACGTTTCGTTCAGAAGGAGTCCCTTGATAAACTGAAGCTGACATAAGAAGTTACTCCCTCAATTTTTAAGCAACTGTAGTGAAAATTATTTTGATAAAAGAAAAAGAAAATGTCAAGGTTAACAAAAATTAATCAAAGTTAAAAGAAAAAAAATTTAATTCGGGTATTCTAATCTTTTATTGATTTTTTATTACAATTAAAATGCCAAATAAGTCTAGTAAATGTAACACTTCTTTTATCTAAGAAATTGCTTCACAGAGTTTTTGTAGTTAAAGTTCTGGAAAAGTCCTGCAATTTAAATATTCTGGGAATTAAGTAGCATTCCAGCAACATCGCCACTTGCGAAATGTCAACGCAAACAATGGCACTGAAAGGCAAAATCAATCATTTAAATATAGTTTCTTGGAAAGAAGAAAAAGCTCATTTCTCACAGCTATGTTAAGGATTTGCATTGATGAATTCCTATCTCACAATTTTGACAAGTTAGTTAATCTTCTTATACCGTTTTTATTTAATACTTAGTAATGATATTATAGTAAGGCTAGTAAGATAAATAAAAATAATTATGTCATTACAAACAAGTTAAACTTTTTTTTTTATGCTTGAAAACAGTTTCTTTTTTTCCTTTTTAGGCAAAATTAGGGCTTTGTTTTTTTTTTTTTTTTTTTACTTTCAATAAAATAGTAGCTTTTAAATCCCAAAAACCGAAAAAAATAATAACTTTCTAAGCTTTAATAAAAAGAAATTTTATCTTTCAATTTAGCATAATTTATCCCGTTACTTACATCATATTAAGTCAAAAATATTTCTAGTTACTATTACTATTCTTTTAGTAATATTATTGTAGCATAGTTTTAATTGTTTTTATTATTTTAGCTATGTGGATGAAAATAGAAGAGCGCACTCATCTTATAGAAAGTATAGTAATAGCATTCCTGTGTATTTAGTAAATCGCCCTGGGCTTTTAGTAAAACACTGCATCAAAATGATTGATTAACTACAAGACATATCATTGGATGGAATTAATGCTATCACCTACAGGTTGTACAATGTTGCATCATTTCAGTCAACAAGTAGAGAGGTTTACCAATGTTATCTTGGTAATGCCAAGCACTTGCCTACCTGTTCATGTCCCTTTTGGTTTGATAATATATATCCATGCAAACATTTTTTTGCAGTTTTATGTAAAGAAAATCTCTCGTCGTCTGACTTTGATCCCTCTTATGGCAATTCTCCATATATCATATTAGATCAATTGTTGGATGAAAATAATTATTCAACTTTATCTCATGTTCAAAAGTTAGCTGAACTAAAAAATTTTAAAAATACTCCTGCCGGTGTGATGTTGCCTAGCAATATTGCATCTGCACCATATGAACATAGTCATTCAACTGCATGTAGTCATTGTATGAATGTAAATAGTATTCCCAATCAGAATACAGGACATGATAAAATACAACCAAATCATCAATCACCTGCTGCATGGCGTAAACTTTTAACTGAAATAATAAATTTGACGCATTTAGGTCAATCTCAATTAGCAACAGATAATTTGTTTGATGGTCTCTATAAGCTCAAGATTGCATATGCTGAATCTATTACAAAAGAACAACGCATTTCCTGCGTCCTGACCCATGCATATAGCTTGGTAATGGTACCAGCAATCTAGTTGTTGTTATTGAAAGTGCATAAAGCTTGTTATTACTGGAAATTCATATAGCTTGGCAATGATATAAGATATTCAATTGGCTTCATTATAAATAATTTAGTTGGTAAATGGCAATATTAATTCAGTTGTTGATACTATTAAAAAGTAAGTCCTTTTCATAAAATAGTTTTTATAATGGAAGTGGTACTCTCGCGTTCCTAATATTAGGTCTCATATGGTTCATGCTTCGCCAAACATTTTTTGAGGCGTTAAAAGTACAAATTCCTAGTAATTTGTAACTAAATAAAGCAACTTAAAAAAAATTATAGCACAGATTTTAAAAAAAAATAGATTTAAAAAAAAGGGCAGTGGCAATAAACTAAAAGTTTTTTCTCGACAAGTAGATATTTTATTATAGGTCTCCTAATTTTATAGCCTGTTTACACTAACAGTTTTTATTTTTATCAATAACTTATATATTTTTTCTAATTTTAAAGGCCGATTGTTAGTGTTTTTTCATTTTTAGTTCACTTTTTTTGTTGATAACAACTAAAAATTAATAAACGAGGGCGATTGTAATAAGCTTAAGGTGGGTGGGCAAACTTTCCAAAAACTAATAAACGCCCCCTCCCCTCTATTGTATTAAGAACACAAGAGTATGCAACGACATTGATTTTGATTTTAATTTTTAAATTTTTTAATGTCTATTATATATGTTGACTAAACAAAGCATTACTATTTTTAGCTAGTATTATTTACACAATAATTCACCTGTTTTACGTTTAGATATCTTGAAGCTGTCCTATATTACCACCTTCAGGCATGTTTTACAAGGTGACAAATGAATTACAGTGTGGATAAACTATATTGATTAATTGATTCAATAAAATGTAATGTTTAGTTAATTGCAACAAATTATTTACTGTATTGTTATGAAATTGAAAAAATTTTAATATGAATTATAAACACTAACTATAAATAAAAACATAATTGTATTTATATGTTTAAACCAATTTTGATTTTTAACATTGGTATTTATAACTATTTGATTATTTATTCATACCATCTACCTATATTTTGTATAATAATTTATATAAAATTTCTAGTAATGATTGATCTGATTAATAATTAATTTGTAGTAATTTTATTTACATTTAGATTTATAAGAAACTTAAAGCTTTTAAGTAGAAGTTGTCGTAACTATAACATTTATTTCTATTTGCATTTGAAATTAAAATTTTTATAACCCCCTCTAGCCCTTCCTCGACTAACCCTGGTGGTACCCCTCCAATTGAAATTTAAATCATCAACGCCACCATTGACAACCCATTCATATTTAAATTATAAAACATGTAAAAAATTATAAATAAGTATGAAATTCAAATTAATTACATTATTACCATTCGTTGATTCCGAACCAGTAGATGTGACTATTAAAAAAAATTATAAAAAATTTAGATTATACAAAAAAGAAACTGTTATAAAAAAAGTAAAGTACTGTAAGGTAATAAAAAAATCGGTACCAATTATTAATAAAATAATTTATTTAATCACTAATAATAAGATCTATTCGTTGAAGAATCCATTTAAATAATAAATTAATACACAATACGTTTAATATAGGGTTTAATATATAACAAAAATAAAAAGAACTTGTAAAACCTTTTTTGTTTTCAAGTTGCTTCACACGTTGTACTAAACAGGAAACATTAAAATTTAAAAACTTATAAAAAACTTACTGTGCACATAAAATTGTTAGGAAAAAAGAAAAAGAAAAAACTAAAATTATTATATTAATCTTACTCAAATGTTGCAACATTTTTTCTACACCTAAACATAAGTAACATTTATTTCATAAATTGTAAGTCATGCAAAAGATTTGTAACCATATGTTATTTATTACCTGACGACGAACAATCTGTTTGTTTGTTTGATTCTAAATAAAAGTTACACTAATATATTTCAAACATCAGTTATAAACACATTGAAGTAATAAGAAAAGCAACTACATATAAATTTTATACTAGACGATTTCCTGGTAGACTCTCGTCTTGGTCTTGATTGGCGCTTATCTTATAAAAACGAATAAAAGATCGATTAGTTTGAATGTTATGAATACATAAAGTGAAAGATTAGTAAATATTTATTATTTATTACCTGAAGAAGAATCATATGTTCGTTTGTTTGGTTCTAAATAAATGTTACACTAATATATTTCAAACATCAGTTATAAACACATTGAAATAATAAAAAAAGCAAGCAAATGTAAATTTTATACAAGACAACTTCCTGATCAAATCTGGTCTTGGTCTTGATTGGCGCTCATCTTCTAAAAACAAATGAAAGATTGATTGGATTGAATGTTTCAAATGCATAAAGTGAAATGTGTCATAAGTAATACAAAAGATTCCTAGATATATATGTTTTACCTGACATCGGCATCACTGCTCATCTATCTAATAAACAATTAATCTATCTAATAAATAATATATCAATATAATAATATGAAAACATCTATAACAAATAAATTTGTATGCACTTTTTTTTAAAACATTCTAGATAAAACTATTTTAACTTTTATATACCCTTTTATATACATATATATACATATATACACACACACACATATATATATATATATATATATATATATATATATATATATATATATATATATATATATATATATATATATATATATATATATGTGTGTGTGTGTATATATATATATATATATATATATACATATACATATATATATATATATATATATATATATATATATATATATATATATATATATATATATATATATATATATATATATATATATATATATATATATATATATATATATATATATATATATATATATATATATATATATATATATATATATATATATATATATATATATATATATATATATATATATATATATATATATATTGAAAAACTTGTGTTTCTAGATAATGTAAAATTCTACATAAATTTATATTATATTACACTATCATATTATTATACAAGACATGTTTTAAGCATTAGGTTTTGAGCTATTTAGGGTTAGGCTTTTTTAAGCAGTAAGTGATTTTGGTTGAGAAATTTTGTTATTTTTTATTTGTTTTTTTAATAAATTTGTGGAAAAAAATTCACTGCCATCAGCGTATAACTTCATTGGATAGCTAACTAGGTCTGTTATGTCATTAATGTATAAGATGAATAGGAGAGGCCCTCAAACAGATCATTGCAGGATACCACTGGTGATTGGTAACCAATCTGAAGTCCAATTAAGAAGCATATTAGAGATACCATAACTAGAAAATCTGTGGAGCATAAGATAGTGAGGAGGTGTGTCAAATGCTTTTTCATAATCTATATACAAAGCATCTACACTATAGTCTCTTGCTATTGAGTGTTATATTTGATCGACAGTCTCCAAAAATTGGTAATGCATGATTTATTTGCAACGAATCTGTGCTGATTTTGAGATAAAAGATTATTTGCACAAAGATACTCGGTTAAACAATCTTTTTACAATACACTCTAAAATTATTATGATGTCATATATTACAAACGATATGACGTGCTATATAATATGAACTTGTAAATCTTGATCTACTATATAGAAGAAATTATAAAGATCAATGTTATTATATAATCTTGATCTTTACTTTAATTCTTATAGAAATCACAACTCTTATTATTGAAATTATTATTGTTATAAATAAAATTATTATTATTATAAATAAAGACCTTATTATGTTTTTACTTTGTATTTGTTTGCTAACTATCTGTAAATAACCTTGAATATAAAATTTGTATTTAGAAATATTATTTTTCTGAATACAAATCTACATTCAAGGTTGTTTACAAATTACTAGCAAAAAGTTGGTTAAGGATTTTTACTAACTGGATATCCAAAAAAATATTAGAGATAAATGGAATTATTAATCAATCAAATAACCATATATTTTAAGTATATAATATATATCATATATAATTAATATATGGATATAAAGTCAGTAAAAATCTCTAACCGACCAGTTTAAATAACATAAAATAAGTTTAAATAATATAAAAACTTTAAACAACTAAAAAACTTTTAAAAAACAGACATTTTTAGTTTAAAATCACGTTTTTTGCAGATTCGAAACACGCGAAAAACGCATTGGCCAAATATTTCTTAATCTGGATTTTTCTTAAAATCGGCAACCTTAACTCATTGTTAATGTCATTAAAACTCATTTTTAATGTCATTAAAAATCCCTAACCATTAAAGTAGGCCTTGTGGATACTTACATTCCTGAGTTAACAGATACTTTTCTTAGTTACAGAGGAGTAAACTGATTTTCGAATAAACTATGATTTTCAACCTACCTTTATATATATAGAATAACAAATAAGTGTTAAGGTAAATAATGTTTTAGCAACAAGGAAAACAAAAAATAATGCAAGAAAACATTGTCAATTTTAAATAACATTCAAAATTTATAAAACGATATTGTTTAAAGATTGTTAAAGTAATTGTAAAGTAAATGCAGGAACTGTTTTATAGTTTGTTAAACGTGATATTGATTTATGCAGATATGAAATAACCAGGAACTCGGAGTCTAGTTGATAAGATCAGTATTTGTTGCTCTTGGGCTGAAATTTTTGCAATAAGATTTGAAGTGTTTATTTGAGCTTCCTCTGACGTAAGTCTGATGGGTGATGTAACCCTTTTAATTATGCCATGTCTATGTATGTGCACTTTGTCTACAGATTGAGCCATGTAATAAAAGGGATAAAGGGACGCATGTAGTCTAACAGTGTCAAAACAATAATCATTGATTTTTAGGCAGTCTATTTCATATCCTGAATATAGTGATACCATGATAATGTAAAATCTGAATATAAGGTTTTGATCTATATTCAGAATTTATTCATATGCTTAAAAATCTGTCTTAAAATATTACAATCGTTGCTTGTTAAAAGAATGAAGCATGTCCCTGTTAGATCAGTGACACCTGGCGGAGGGTTAATATTAAATTGTGTAATAAATACAAATTAATTATGAAAAACGTTGTTAATTTAATTCAATTATAATCAATGATTCTTCACGCTTTAAATCTCTGTTCATCTCAGGTTCTAATAAAAGTTGTTTATAAATGCTTTGCCAGTAGCACCAACTAAACCACCCTTACACGTGAGTGTCATTGTTTTTTTTGATTTGTCGTCCAATATCAAGTGCCTCAGCACAGGTTCCTGAACTGCAGATTCTTTGCAAAGTATGAATCATTACACCTTTTAAAGAAACTGAAGCTGAATAGTTCTCCACTGTTATATTTGTAGGATAACTTTTTTTTTTTTTAATTTCAATATTCAAATGGTCAGAGTCCTGTTAACTAGGGGATTTAATGTAAACAGATTATCAATAAATTTCTCTTAAAAATATATAGATACTAAAAATTGATAAGTTAAGATTAGACAACTAAAATTTTTCCCATTTTGTTCACCTACTGGCCCACTGAGCGCTGGTAGTCTTAAGGTTAATGTCTTAAATGAGAATAACTTGACATGCCTTTCTGAATGTACTTATACTCTTTCTGTAAGTAATTCTGCGCATACTTTCCTTGTTGCATTATATGTTTATTGTTATAATATTTCTGTTGTTGTGCCTTATGTATAATAAAATTATTAATTTTCAAATATTATGTTATTTGTTTATCACATTATCCTCATTAAAAAAATGGCTATCATAATTGTTTGGGTTTTAACACTTAAACTAATTATAGTTTTTCCTGCCATAACCAGATTTCTAATTAGTTTTTTATTTATTTTTATTTTTTTCTCAACCTTATTTATCCATTAATTTATAATATTATTATTAAAACATAAAAAAAAGTTCTGTGGTTTTATTTTTGTAAGTGGAAAGTTTTGAATTGATTGTGTTATATCTACTCTTCCATGTATCAATTTTATTACTTAATGAATAATTTCAATGTACCATACCAAATTAAAATAAATATAGACTAAAAACAAAACGAGTAACATCACTAACCATTTTAGAATAAAATATATTTAATAAAAAACACATTTTTATAGTATACTTTATCAATTTAAACTAAATGATAAAAAAATAACTATAATAAAACGTATATATTAATTTGCATATAATCTGAATATAAAACTAGTAGCTTAAATAGACCATATAAATTTAACTAAGTAGAAACTAAATTTGAAACAAATTATTTTACTTATAACCGGGTAAATCAAACTAAGTTTAAAATTGCACCATTCATTTGTATTTAAAGTTACAAAGGTTAGTCTTATTAAAAATATAAATTGAAGAACCGCAATAAAAACACATTGACTATATGGAAATTAAAAATAACACGAACAACTCTATCTAACCATATCAATACCATTAAAATAATATATTTGGCGGCTTTCTAATAATATATAACATTCAAATATTTGATCAATTTAAAAAGATTAGTCCACGTACTTAACTGAACCGCAATTAAATTGTGGTTTTTATGTATGATCAAATATTTGTATTAAAAAATGCTACACTGCATCTTTTGTTGAAGCCTATTTGGCTTCCCGCGAATAATCTATTGGTTATAACTATTTCCCGCAGTGCATTGCGTCTTAAGCCATGCTCTCATGTTAGTTGTATATTATATATTGACCTTACTAACTTACAACTCTTCTTACTATTTAATATATTATTGAAACTCACATAGTAGTTATTTCTTAGTGTTCAAATTATATAAAGTAAACCGTTGAGTAGATTTAAGTACTCAATATCTTTAACTCAATGTAGAATATTATTTGTTAGCTGTATAAAAATTGATCATGTAATGAAAATATTAACAAATTCGTAGCCATTCAATTTTTTAAAAAAGCTTTTGACCTGACAAAAGAGGCTGTAACTGACTCTACTGCACATATATGCAACCAAATCTTTATATATTATTAAAATTACTTGCAAAAAAATATATATATGCTATACCATTATATATTTGTGTAGACACAACTTATGTAGTAGCACTTGTAAAATTATTATTA
>NC_061162.1:54565052-54610052 GCF_022113875.1 Hydra vulgaris | reverse complement strand
ATCCATTCGTACTTGAATCTCCAGTATTTAATATTCCACATTCTTTTTTTTTGTGCATTTTTAGGTAATTCATCTCTTACAAATACACCTCTAAAATTTTTTATTTTTAATTTTTTTGCTGCTTTTATTAACTGGAAGTTTTTTAGTGGTTCATTAGGTAAAATGATTCCTTCAACATTGATTCTTTTGTCCATTTTTATTAATAGATTTAGATTTTTTTTAGATCTCTTTAGAGATCCATGCTTTGCTACAAAAATTACTACTTGCTTGCCTGCCTGTTTATTTCTTATTAATCTGAAATGAAAAGTTAGATTTAGGTTCCAAAGGAACCCATGCTTCGTTTTATATATTTAATTTATAATGTCCAAATGCCAATGTATGAATACTATCTTCTAAAATAACTCTTTTATCGTCTTCTGCACAAAGTGCTATTTTGTTTATTTCTTCTGTATAAACATCATGTAAATGAGATCTTATGACATTTATTTTTCTCATTTGATCTTTTCTATTCCTAAGACAATCTTTGTAATCTTCATTTGTTATACATTTTTTAACAACACTCTTCTTTACTCCTTTACATTTCTTTTTATCTTCTCCATCTATTTTGTACAAAAACAATTTTGATGTAAGACCTACAATTTTTTCAATTTGTTTTCCTGCTGACTCATCTTTAAACATACCAATAACTTTCTTATTTAGTCCTACTTTAAATTCATTTTGAGCAGCTGGATGATTTTTCCTAAATTCACTTGTATCAAATTTACTTTCAATATCATTAGAAATATCAGCATAAAGGTCTTCTGTTTTTATTGCATACGCTAATGAATCTGTGTCTGTGAATAAGAGTTTAGCTTTATTTCCATATTTACTTTTAATGTAATCATAATGAAATTCATACATTAATGTCTTACTTAAGTCTAAAATGCAGATACCCAAGTAAATGGGTTTATTATAAAATAGTTTTGTTTTTTTTATATGTATTGCTATTAAGTTTTCATCAAATATAGTTCTACTTTCATAGTTGGGTTTTGATGCTAATTTAAAAGCTTCTTCTCTTTTAGCGACTAGTCTCACATCAACTCTGTTTTCAATGTTCCCCATTGTTTTTCCAAATACTGAGTTATTTATGAGTTTAAAAAACCCTTTTTCAAAGTCGTTTGTTGCATTTGCTCTTAGATTTGTATTGAGTTCAATATATTTACTTAACCATACACTATCTTTAAACTTTATACCTCTGTGAATTTTAGTTAATTTCATTCCTAATCTTTCATACAGTTTCAAGTTTTCATAGTGTATGATATAATTTCTCTTGTGATTTAAATTGGGTACTAATTTTTCAACCTTGTCTATATTCAATTTTCAGGAACAAGTGGATAATCATTATGAGCATCATGTAAATTTTCAGGATATTCTAAATCTACTTCTACTATACAAGAAATAGATTTCCAATTTTTTAATTCTTTATTACTCATTGCCCATCCATATAAATTATTAGCATCTAAATAGTGTATGTAAGTAGATTCTTTACTTTCATCATAGGTTTATATATATTTATTATTAGCAGTTCCTAGTCTGTTAGAAATCATGCTAATAGCACCGCGTATTCCTTGTTTAATCATTAGAATCATATCGTAATCATTTAGCAACTCTAATTGTATTTTTATCATTTTCAATGCTGCATCCCAAGCTAGCTCTGGTGATGTGTAATACCAAGCAGGATCTAATTTATAGATATTTATGCAAAGATCTCGAAATTTTTCGAAGACATGAGCTAATAATAATACATCTGTTTTACAATCAAACTCTTTCCATACAGTTTGTGCATGAAAATAATCTTCATCACTTATTCCTTCATCATTTAATCTTGAAAAAAATGATTCTTTTGGTGGTAATTGAGTTTCATTTAATTTACTAATAGAATCTACCCTACTACTAGTAAAAAGTTCAATAAAAGAAAACTAAAAAGAGTTAGAAAATAAAAAATTAAATTTGTTGTTAAGAAAAGGTGTTTACCCCTGTAAATGGGTATTCATAGGGATAAACACCTTTTTAGGGATAAACACAACAAATTTAATTTTTAATTTTCTAATTCTTTTTATTTTTTTTTTATTGAATTTTTTACTATTTCATCTAAACTAGAAGCCATAAATCTATAATTATCGATAAAGCGTAGTTTTTATTTAACTTCAACTTTTTTACCTTTTTTATTAATTTATTCATTAACTTTAATTTCTTTAGAAAAGCTAATATACTTTTCTTTATTGTTAGGTATACAATTTATTTTTCCAGCTGATGATGATTCTCCTGAAAATTTTTTTATAAACAAGTAAGAATCATATCCAGTTAAATTATGAAAAAAGACAGGTATAAATTTTGGAAGTTTATGTTTTAAATTACATTCATTATGAGCAGCGCCTCTATATTTACCAGTAATATGAGAATTATAACGTACTTTGTCTTCTTTAAGATCTTTTTCACAAATGTGGTATACTTTTGCATTATTAAAATTTTCATTGTTTTCAGTAGTAAATAC
This sequence comes from Hydra vulgaris, assembly GCF_022113875.1. Classification (NCBI taxonomy): domain Eukaryota; kingdom Metazoa; phylum Cnidaria; class Hydrozoa; order Anthoathecata; family Hydridae; genus Hydra; species Hydra vulgaris. The sequence goes on along the minus strand of NC_061162.1, from coordinate 54,607,519 downwards.
TGTCATTTCTGGAAATTTTAAGTAAGTGTTATAAATCTTCTTAACATCAGCCTCTAAGTTATCAACAAAAATTTGTGCTACATCATCATCTTCACTATCTGCAGTGAATGTAGCTAGTATGCTATGACCAATAGTTTTCTCAATAGTTTTCTCAATACTTTCATTAAAGCATTTAATATAATAGCAGAATGAACTTGGTGTATGTCTTCGATATTGTTTTGTATAGGAGTCATTTGGATTAGGTGTGCAAGTGTTGATAGGTGAAATAAAACTTTCAAAGTAAGCATTGACTACAAATGGTACTCTCATTGTCTTGTTATAATTTTCAAATTCTATCATTGTATTTGGCTCTGGAAGTATATAGTACTCAATAAGTACTCAATCATGAGTGTTGCAATACAATTCATGCTTTGAAGACTCTTCAGTACTAAATTCTTGTAAGCAATTTATACAAAAGTGCTTTTTACCGTTATGTTCAGATATTTGTGATGAAAGTAATCTACTTAAACTTGTTACTAGACAATAGTGATTAGTTTCATCATTTGAAATGAGTAATAAATTTATTCGATATTGTCTATTTTTATCATTTGATCTTTTTAAAGGATAAACTGATAAGTTTTCATAACCAAAGACATTAATACTTATGTCTTGATTACTTTTTCTTAAATTGAGTAATTTGTTGGAGGGACACTGGGAATTCTATTTTTTCCCAATTTAATTTTTAAGCTTGTTCATTTAAATCTTTATCTACTCTTTCAGGGTGGCTATCTTTAGGATTTAAAAATTAAGCTACACACCACTTAAAGCATTCGTTGTCTTCATTCTTCATATTAATGATTGCTTTTTTAGCTACTAACTCTTTATTAAGAGGAATGTAAGAGTTACCTTTAAGTGGTTTATATTCAATCATATTAATATCCATCTTTTTAAGAGAATAAAATCTCCAACTTGATCCCATCTGTTGAAATGTGGACAAGGATTTTAAAATTTTATTTGCAGCTCTTTCATAAAAGTCATTTAAATTGTCGATTCTAAAACAACTTCTGCTTTTGTTGAAAAAGTTGCAATAGTTGTTATAGTTTCTCCTGTTTTAAGATCAGTTCTTTCCATTTCACATGAAAGAATGATATAGATCTTTGATCCTTTATTGCTATTCAGTATTTCAATAACACTATTTTTACCTGATTTCATAAAGGACAAAGCTTCATATCCTTCAACACCTTTAGCTGAAAATTGCTTTGTCACATTTTTAACAGCTGATTGTGTTAATTTAAACTCTATTGGTTTTCTAACTCCAAATCTTTTATTCAAATTAGAAATTGTAGATTTTATTGATGTAAGTCTTTCATTTGTAGTCTTTTTAATAGGTTCAGGAGCATAAGATATAATCCATTCAGCAAATGAATTAATTTTATTATTAACAATATTAATATACTTACTTGGACCATACTAAGATGGTGTTAGAGCATTTTGTAAAATATTCCCTGGAATGGGTTCGTCTAATATATTTTGATTCAACGGAGTCTGGGTTCCTTCGGAATCTAGCACTCTAATAAGGTCTGCTTTTCTCATTCAATAATAATATTTAATTTTTGCTCTCTAGCGATTTGTTTTAATCTATGTTTTTTCTATTTTCCATTTTATAGACAAAAGAAAATTACTTATGTCATTTTCAATTTTTCTATATTTCTTGTTAAGAAATTAATTAATAGCAAAAGAGCATTTCTCATTATATATTTTTAAAGATATAAGTCTATAAAAATAATTTCTTGTTCATTTTCTGGTTTTATTATTTCTATTTTCACTCCATTTTTAACTTTTCCATTATATTTCTTAGCATTTGATTTACAATGCTTTTCTTTACGAATATACGAATCATACAATGATTTGTATATTTTAACTTCACCAGTTTCTATATTAGTAAGTTTTATAGTTATTGTTTTTGTTCTAATTTTTGCAAGCCAGTCATATTTAGGATCTCTTTCTTTTTTTTCTTTTATAGGATAAATTCTAGGTCTTCCAGCTTTTTTATTTCTTTTTGTTCTTTTTCTTTTTTAACTCTTTTAACACTTACAATCTTTGGTTTATTTAGTTTTTTAGTAATGATATTTGATTGTATACATTCTTTATCAATTAAATTATTATCCATAGCAATCATAACTAATGCAATATGGTCTTTAGATGTTTGTTGTATATTATTTTTTTTTAGTAGTTTTAATAAATACTTTTTTGTATATTTTACTTTATCACTCATTTTTATTATATAAAGAAAAAAATTTAACTCATTTAAAAAAATAATTTTTCTTTTAACATTTCAACAATTGTATATTTTTTAAAAATATACAATTAATTCTAAACCTTTATTTACAGCAGAGCCTGGGTTATTTCAAATCAAATCTTTTTTCTAATCTTTCCGCTTCTAATCCTGTTTCTACTACTAGTTTTAAATTGTCATCTAATCTTTTTAATTCTGATCTTGTTTCTACTAGTCTAGAATAGCCTTCTGAACTAAATTCTAATCTAACTTTTTTTATTATAGAATAGTCTTTTAATCTTTCTAATTCTAATCTTTCTTTTTCTAACACTAATTCTGATCTTGAATTAAATCTTTCTTCTAATTCTTCTAACACTTCATTTTCAAATCTTAATTTATTCATTCTTTTTTTATCAGTTTCTAAACATATTATTTTTTTTAATTCTTTATCATATTTTTAAATTTCTGATACTTTTTTATTAATTACTAAATATGACATTAATCTAAATCTTTTATTCCGCATTTTTTTATTTCTTTTTTTAATATTTTCTCCCTATTAATAGCTCTAATATTAATTCTTCTGATCTTAATTCTACTTCTAATTCTTCTAACCTAACTATTAAGTCTGCTATTTTTAATTCTATTTTTTCTGAACTACTTTTTTCTGAACTATTTTTTCTAAGCCTAATCTTTCTAATCTTAATTCTTTTAATCTTGAAATTAATTCATCATCATCTTCTATAATTGAAAATGCATCAGACGCAAAATCTTCTATTTGGTCAAAACTTATTTCGATATGATATTTTTCCCATTTTAAATCACGTAGTATATCTTGTTTTAATCTTATTTCTAATTTTAATTCTTCTAATCTTTTATAAGAATTAAATATTTCGTTTTGCATTTCGTTTTCCATTCTTTTTATAATGTAAAGGAAATTATTTATGTCATTTCAAAAAAAGTTTTTTTCTTGTAAAAATATACAAATTTTTTTCCTACATCATTTGCTAGATTTAAAAGATTCATAGGAACTACAAGATGAAGTAGTTGTCGTTATAGTGGTATTTGTAATAGCATGACCAGAAGTAGGTGGTACGCATATATTTACATTTACGTTGAAGTTGATCGTTTTTATATATGCAATATAATTATTTAAAGATTTAGCGAAGCAAAGATCTCTTTCAGAAATTTTTCAATTCATTATTATCAACCCATGAGTTAAAAGTATCAGGATACCCAAACCACTTTACAAACGATTTGTTTTCTCGTTTACGAATAACCTTTTTAATTCTAAATATCTCTTGATTCGATTTTTGCAGTTCTTGTTCATAAAAAGTACCTTGTATTTCTTCACTATTATGATCAGTTATTTTATAAGTTGGTGGATCTGTGTACTGAACTTGTGATATTGTAAATACTTCTTCAGTCCATTTTGGTGTGTATCCTTTTTCAAACTCTCTTTTCTTTTTAGTTATTCTCACTTTATCACCTATTAGAAACTTGGGTTGAGTAGAATATGATCTTTATATTTAGATTTAACCAAACTTTATTCTCATTCTTTTTATTGCTTGCATTAGCTGGAGTCATTTTAATTGAAGAATGCTTTGTGTTGTTGCATTGATTTAGCACTTCATCAAAAACATCGATGTATTTTCTAGTAGAATTAGCAGAAAAGTACTTGAACATTTTTCCTTTCATTGTTCTATTTTAACGTTCAACTACACAGCTTTTTTCCTCATTTTCAGTTGAATAGAGCTGCACTCCTAATGCTTTAATATGCTTATTATAAAATTCTAAGCCTTTATCTACCCATAATCTCTTACACTTTCTTTCTTTAAGTATTTTATTAAAAGCATGAGCAACTTTAATTCCAGTTTTACTTTTCAATAGAACAATCCATCCGTACTTTGAAATAACATCTATCACCACTAATAAATATTTTACACTGTCATTGAATTTAGAAAAAGCTTGCATGTCAACTAAATCAGCAGCCCATATTTCATCAATCCCATTTGAAATTACTTTTTTTTTTCTAAAATGTTTTATAACAGGTTTACGAAGTTCATTTGCAAGTTCATTAGTCCATTTCAAGTTTTTGCTTTTTTTGTTGATTGCTGGTAGTTTTTTGGACTTATACCCATACCGAACTTTGCTTTAGCAGATAAGATAGGTTTTATAATCTTTCTTTCTAATTTTTCACGTGGTGTTGGATCTTGTATAGAATCCATTTGTTTAAGCATTATTTCATCAGCTATATTTCTAGTTGGAGTTTCTTGATTATATTTATAAGCAAGATCATGAATATAAGCTGCTTTATAAATTATATCTACTGGTTTACTCCATTCTTTAGGCGTATCAGTAGAAGTTAATCTTTCATATATATATATATATATATATATATATATATATATATATATATATATATATATATATATATATATATATATATATATATATATATATATATATATATATTTATATACATATATATATATATATATATATATATATATATACATATATATCATTACCTGTTTATATAAAAACCATATAAAATAAATTCCAATATAAAAAGTATCCACGCAGTAAAATGATCTAAATCTATAACAATCTTTGGTGTTGTGCAAAAAATTTATGTACTTTTTTCTTCGTCAAAAATGCAGTTGCAAATTTTCATTCAACACGAACTTAATCTGGCTGTAAAAAATGTCCTGTGACATTCGTTGGGAAAGTAAACTGGAAAGCGTAAAAGCGCTTCGATATCAAATTAAGGATGTTCATACTGCATTAGTTTAACTAGTTAAGTTCACTGAAGGAAAAAAAAAACAATAGTGAAATACCATCAGTTATGAATGAAATAAGTTATAAAATAAAAGCCTACAGACTCAAAAAATGCCCTTGGAGTTGCATTGCAGTTACTTCAAATGCTAGTTCAGTTTTTTTCAGAAATTTAGATTTAGGTTTTATGGCGGAAACATTGTTTGCAAGAGATTTTAGTGAAACTCATGGTGTAGAGCTAATTTTCAAAGAATCCAGGAATAAAAGAGGCAGAGATAGAAAAGAAGAATATTTGAGTACGAGGAAGATCCTATGGCAGGATCCGCCAAGCAAATGTTTAAAGTGGAATATTATTTTGTTATTGCAGAAGGTTTGAACAAGTAACTAATTACAATACTATGTTTGGATTTTTGTATCATGTAAAAAACTAAAAGTAGTAAAAAAAGATAAACTATTTTAAAGGTGTAAAGACCTAGAATTGTTTCTAAGTTTGGACGAAGAAAAGAATGTTTGTAGAAATAACCTTTATTCTGAATTTAAGGTTCTTCGATAACTTTTACGGGCTGAGGTGAAAAAAGCTGCAAGAATTTTGAGATTTATTTACCAGATTCAAAATCCATTTCGAAATGCATTTATAACGTAACTCTGACAATCGCAGAATGAGTTTTTTACACTTGAAACTTATCAAGACATAATTAAGTTTGTCCATGGGTGAAAAAAGGCTATTAATTGTGACATCTAAGTTTTCATTCTTTTGACGCAATTTTAAAAATTGTCTAAACCTGGACAATTGTTTTTACAGTAATAATAGCACTGTATTTTTTTATTATTTGTAATTACTGATTTTTTTATTATTATTTGCAATTACTGGCAAATGTTACTTCCCAGTATTTGAATACTGGCAAATAACATTTGCCAGTATTCTATTATAAAATTAATGTCTATTATTTTACAGTATTAACACTTATTATATAACATCTAACTAACTATGAGCACTCTTCATATCGGTTGCTGAAAACATAATATGTAGAAATAAGGTTACTATTTTGTAAAAATATGTTATATTATTTATATTATTTATATTAATAACAAAAAAAACAAAACTTTGTTTTGCACTTATACAACCTCTTTTTAGACAGTAAAAGAAAAGTTTTTCATCGTCAAAACGCCTAAAATAATGACTTTCAAGAAAGCCTCGCAAAAATGATTTGCTACAAGTCTCGCATTTTTTAAGGACGGCTCTGGTTTAACTAATACAAATATTTTAAAATGGTTTGCGTATCTTAATTTATTAGGTGTATTACTAATGCCAAAAAATACTTTTTTATTAAAACCATGATGACTAGAACTTACGGTTGCTTGGTAGACAATATTGTAAGACAAACATTGATTGTTTAAAGAGGAAAAGTCTTATTTTCGCAGTTACCTTGGTTGATTTTTAATTGATTTTTCTTGTGTAATATTTTATAGTTATGCGAACTTATGATTGACTTTAGGTTAGACATACATTTGCAGCTGATCTTATTAGAATTTCAATTTATTATTTATTCTAGCTTATTTTCTAGGCTGAAAAACGTAAGTCAATAAGGGCTAGAAAAAAATTTCTTATTTTTGTTTTGACGTTTAAGCTGAACGGAGGTTTACACTAAATGATTATACGTTTACGATGTTTTTTTGTTGATTTTGATTTGAGAGTAATTGTGGTTGATTGGTAAGTTTTGACTTGTATACCAATTTTTAAAAGCTTCTTTGTACGGTGGAGTTGCCTATTGAAAGAGTATTTTACAAATTGACATGGTTAACAAGATAATTCTTGTTCAATATTGCGAGGGACTGTTTTTATTATGCTTGGATGGTGGTTGGAATAAGTGTGAATGTACTTTATTTGAATATTAGGTTGAAAATATTGTTAACACTATTGTTATTTAGATTTAACGTAACTTCAAGGTAGTTAACAATTTTTAAATTAGATTGAATGATGTTTTAGAGGTAATTTCTTTTAAAAATTTGTGATATATGCTTTTTGATTTTATCCATATACTGACTGTTTTTGTTCTTAAATACGGCAAGACAATCGTAACAATATAGGCCAAAATTTCTTTGATATAATGCTATGAAATTTGATTCAGTATAAAAATATCTATTAGTTCGCAAACTTCAGCACAATGAAATGGCCCCATCGTTACTATAGTTTGTATTTCATTTTGGGCTTTAATTTTCTCTTTCTAAATTTCTCTTTTGACAATAAAAAAAAGTAAAAAAAAGAAACTAAAATTTTTTTCATTATCACAAGTTTTGACATTTTTTAGCGGAAAATTGTTGTTTTGCCAATTTCCATCACCCTCCCCAGTGGGAACCGGACCAAAAAAGGACGTCTTTTGAACGTTTAAAATAGTAATAGTAATAGTAATACAAACTGCTGTAACGACGATTGTCGCGGAGCTTACAGTTTAAAATTTATACTTAAGCAGCCGTTAACAAATGTTTATTTAGTCTAGCTTTAAAAGAATTTACTGTCATTGCAGAAACCACTTTTCAGGTAAAGCATTCCAATAAGGTGTCACTCTGTTCGTAAAAAAATTATGTCTCGGTGTTTTTTTTGCAAATTCTCTTTCAAATTTCATTGGATGACCTCAAAGTCTCTGGGAAGAAGCTTTATTAGGCTCTTTATACCACAATATCTTATCAATCCCAGTTTATATTTGAAGAAAACAATGAGATCTCCTCTTATACGTCTTGTTTCCAGAGTTGTGAGACCCAAATTTGTCAATCTTTCGGTATAACTAAGATGTTTTAGTTCAGGGGCTAGCTTTGTGGCTCGTCTTTGAATTTTTTCTAGGTAAAATTCAAGACGAGCAATATGCGTGTATTGATATTGTTTTTATTACTTGGACTCCACACTGGAGCTGCGAATTCCAAGTGTGGTCTAACCAGCGATGTGTATAGTTGCCTTACCATTTCAGTGTTAAGATAAGTAAAGCTTTTTCTTATTAAACATAAGATCCTTTGTGCTTTACTTGTAGCTACTTAAACCTGATGATTCCATTTCATATTGGATGATACTATTACACCCAAGTCTAGTTCTTTTGCTGTTGTTTTTTGAGGAAAACTTTGATAGCCGTGCTTTATAGTGTAGTTATAGTTAATACTTTTTCTTTCAATGTGCATTACACTGCGTTTATTTATGTTAAAGTCCATTAACCATACATTTGACCATTCAGTTAACAAATCAATGTCATTTTGCATATTAGTTAGATCATTATGTTCTTTTATAACAGATAGGATTTTAGTATCATCAGTGTATAATTTTTGGATTGAAGAGATACTTTGGGGAAGATCATTGATACATATCAGAAAACGCAGAGGACCTAATACAGAGCCCTGTGGTACACCACTATTAACCCCGCACCAATCTGATACAACTTAACACATTACCACTCTTTGTTTTCTGTTTTTTTAAAAAAAATCAATCCAATTTAAAATATTGCCTTTAATTCCATAGTTAGAAACTTCATGTATAAGTCGATAGTGGGGCACCTTATCGAACGTTTTTGCAAAATCTAGGAACAATATATTAACTGGATAACCTTTTTCAATTTCAGCTGTACTATTATTGAAAGTTTCTAATAGGTTTGTTAGGCACCCTTTATTTTGTACAAATCGATGTTGTTGAGACGTTAACAGATGTTTTCTGTTATATAAATTATTAGTTTTTTTCTAATTATTTTCTCTATTATCTTACTTGGTATCGATGTTAAGGAGATAGGTCTGTAGTTGAGTGAATCTTTCTTGTCTCCTTTTTTAAAAAGTGGTGTAATGTTTGCAGATTTCCATAATTCTGGCAGCTCTCCTGAATGTATCGATTTCTTGAATATTAAAGACAAAGGTTTGGATAATTCTTCTGCACAATGCGCAGAGGGACTGATGTTATCACAACCAAGTGACTTGTTTTCATTAAGTTCTAATAAATAATTAAATATAATATCTTCTTTTAGTTCTTGGTCCCAGTCACATTCAAATAAATGACTAGTTTTATTGCTGAAATATGGTAAATCTTGATTTTCTTTGACAAATACTGATTGGAAACTACAATTTAGTAGATTAGCAACTACTTTTTTATCAGTTATTATTTTGTTGTCACTAGTTTTAAGTGCTAGCAATTTTGTATGTGTCTGGTTTTTTCTATGTGCATATGCATAGAAGCGTTTTGGATTATGTTTTACATCTTTTGCTAAGTTTATTTCATAATCAAAAGTAGATTTTTTAATTTGTTTTTTAATTGTTTTGTTGATAAGTTTGTATTCATTATTTAAGTTTGTGTTCTTGAAGTTTGTAGCACGAACTCTGCACCATAAACTACGTTTTTTTCTAACTAGATTCTTGATTTTTTTATTAATGCATGGATTTTTGATAGAACTAGTGGGTTTGAAATGGCGAGGAATATATTGCTTGCAAGCTTTTTCATAAATTTTTAAAAAGTATTTATAACATTGATTTGTACTCATTTTGTCAAAAATTTCAACCCAATTTACTTTATAAAACATGAGATTTATTTCTTTCCGTTTCGAAAACTAAATCTCTTATTGTTGAACTTTTTCTCATATAAATTGAGTATGTTAATTTCCCATTTTAATATGTAATTGCTTTTAGTAATTTGACCAAGTGAAGCATCATACTCAATGTTAATTACTAAATCTAGATCGTCACATATTATTAAATCTCATATATTTGCTGGTTTATCAACAGCCATTTGAAAAGTTGGCTTGTTAACTACTTGATGTAAATAATTGTTTTGCAAATTATAAATAAATGCTCTGCTTGTTTGGCAGTTTTGTTTTAGCTCGATAGTTCCGTCATAATTCCAAATAATATTTGGGTAATTAAAATCACCAACAATTATTACATTTGAGTATTTTCCATTCATTACTTCCTTTTTTGCAGTTTTTATTAATTCATTAATTGCATTATTTATTAGGTCGGTACTGTTTGGTGGCCTGTATATACATCCAACTAATATATTTGTTTAATGAAGTACAATGCTACACCATATTTGTTCAACTTCTTTATATAAAGATGAAACTGATACTTCATAAACAATTATATCACGTTTTGTAAAAAATGCAACACCTTCACCTTGTTTGTTTGTTCCATTATTGTAATAGCAGTTGTAGTTGCTAATATTTATAATTAAGTTATTTTTGAACCATGTTTTAAAAATAAGTATGATATCTGGTGAGTCGATCATAATTTTTGTTTCAAACTCTGTTATTTTATTTACTAAAGATTTAGAATTTGTATACCAAAACTTAAGATAGTTAGACTTTATTTTGAATGGAAAAATAATGTCAGATTTGTTTTTATTTAAATTAGATAATTAATTTTTAGTTTTTTCACTTTTCTTGACTTTGACAATTGACTCATTTTTGACAATATACCGAAAGGGCTGGTCATTATCAACATTATTTAAACGATCTCTTTCTTTTAGAAGCAATTTTCTACTTTCACGTTGTGCAAATGTTAAATCCTGATTTATATATACTTTTTTTCTATATATTCGATATTATATTTCAAATTGCTTGCTGACTTTAAAATGTTTGCAACTTTTTCTTTATTACTTAATTCTACTATTACAATTCCAGGTTTGTCGGTTTTTGATTTTAGGCGGTGGTGTCGTTTAATAAATGATTTATCAATATTAAGGTAACTAAAGATCTTTTTTATTTGCTCGTTTTCATGTTGTATATTTTCTTCAGTTGATTTATTTAATTCATCAAGACCGTGTAAAATCAAATTGTATTCTCTTCTAGATTTTTCTTTGTTTTCAGCAGAAATCAAAGTTAATATTCTTGTTTCTTCTGGTTCAAGAGATTTGTTATGCAACAAGCTACTAAAAAGTGGTTTGCTGTTAATTTGATTACTTTTGCTAATAATTTGAGCTTGATTATCCACTAAGAACTCCAATTGTTTTTCTGTGTCAAGATTTTTAGATAATAATTTTTTTACCAAATCTTTCAGTACTAGAATCTTTTTGTTAGTCTTTTCTTTGAAAGTCGTCTAGAAGGTACTTGATGACACGTCTAGAAGGTACTCGATGACAAGACTGACCCCAGTCTTCTGCGAGCTTCCTATAACTACAAACAATTAATTATTTTCTTCAATCTTATACAAATCTTATTTTTATCATACTTTTATATATATATATATATATATATATATATATATATATATATATATATATATATATATATATATATATATATGATATATATATATATATATATATATATATATATATATATATATATATATATATATATATATATATATATATATATATATATATATATATATATTATTCTGATTGAAAGAATATAGAAGGTTTATTTCTTGGGTAATTTTTACGTTCACGTTATTCTATTGTGTACTTTGTATTTATTTTTATCATGTCTCAAAGTTGAATGTAACAATATTTTAGATTTATCCCTTATTTATTTTGGACTTTATGTTTACGATATTTATATTATTATATCTTTATTCGCCAATCGATGATTGTTCAATTGTAAATACTTTGTAGTTGTAAAATAAACATGTTAAAAAATAAAAGAAAAATAAAAAGTATCAAATTCTCCTTTTCGAACGTTTACCATATTGATTTACGTACTCAATATTTATTATTTTTTTTATTTTTCTTGATTACTATCTCTATTTAATGTATGTAGTTAATATTCTATTTTGTTTACTTTTTGTTATCAAAAACATCGGCCATCTTTTTTACGCAGTGAATTTTTTGTGAAGAAAAGGAAAACCCTCAATGTAAATTTTAAATTTTTTGTGAGGAAAAGGAAAACCCTAACCCTAACCCTGAAAGAAGTCTAAAATGTGTATAAGACTTTAAAAGACGTCTTTTTTACGTCCGTGTCCACTGAATCATGAGCCAATATTTTAAAATCTAATTTTTAAATGAAGCATTTCTTATCCTTTTGCGTCAAATGGGTTAACTTTTAAAAAACTATTTCTTATATTTTATCGAATCCATAACACTTAGGAATGCCATTATTTCTTTCTAAATTTATTTGTTTATTTACAGACAAGTTTTTTTAAGTTTAAAATAAAACTTTATTATGGAATCAAAATTTATTATTGAGCTAAATTAAGTTAAATCATATTGTATATAAAGTATGTTTAGACTCAACTGGTTAATTTTATTTGTTAATCAATTTATTTACTATATATAGAAAGACATATTATTGTATCTAAAAGGATTAACTTAATAAAACTATTCTGAATTATATGTATCTCTTGTATCATAAAGTAATAAAAGTAAAATCGTTAATTATATACTCATAAATTGCGTTTTAAGTATTCTACTCTACAAAAATGCGTGTGGTACGGTGATTATTTAGTACTAGCTGAGATCGGACACGTAAAAATACGGGTCTTTGTAAGTCTATTCCAAACCAAATTTTTTAATACTTTTTCCTTATTTATTCTAGCTTTTCGAATCCGTAAGATACGGGTCTTTACCGAACCTACTATTTCTATGCATACCTATTTCCCACCGATTATTTCTATACCTCTTCCTTATTTACTTCAATACTTTTAAGTAAAATAATTTTGTTCTGAAAAACTGTTTTAAGAGCAAAAAAATAGATAAACAATAAAACGCTATGGAATTGCCCACAAATTACGCAACGCTAAATTTGTTTTTCAAAAAGTAAAAGAGATCTTCAGTTCTTTAGGATGACGTTTTTTATTAAACTTAATGAGCTTTATAAATTTTTTATTTAACATGCAACTCATCGTTTTTGCTTTCTTTAATTGAGTAATTTATGAACGATCCCTTTAGATTTTAGATAAAGGATAAGCCAAAGAGTATATAAAGCCAAAAAATTATAGAGTACTAATAATAATTGAAGCTATGTTCTTGAGAGTTTCAAGAAAGAATCTAACAACTGTAAATGTTAGATTTTAACAACTGTTTTTCGCTAAACTTTTTAAGTTTATTTTGAAAAATCAATTACTGAATTAGCGTTAACAACTTCACTGTCCAAACGATTCCAATTTTCAACTATACGGTTAGTGAAGAAATGAAGCCTCGGCAAAAAGTTTTGAACACACTGCCTTCGCAACCTTTGATTGTGTCCTCTAGTTAGCCTACCCAATACTTCTGGTTCACGATACCAATTGATAGTATCAATTATGTTCATGAATTTGTACATTTGGATAAGATCACCTTTTTTCCTTCTATTTGATAGATTTTGTAAGTCCATTTTCTCTAATCTTTGCTCGTAACTGTCTTTCTTTTTTTTGTAGGCAAATTTTGTAGCTTTTTGCTAAATTTTTTCTATTAAGTTTATATCTTTAATAAAATATGGGTTCCACACTTGAAAAGCATATTCTAAGTGTGGCCGAACGAGTGACATATATAACAATTTTGTTGATGTTTCATTTGGATAAAGGATTGCGTGCTTTAACATACCCAATTTTTGATTCGCCTTACTTACCATTTTTTCAATGGTTTTCCCATTTTAAATTGTCTGAAATATAAACACCAAGGTCTTTTTCCAATGACGTTACTATTAGTCCATGTTGAATAATCTCTGTTTCTGTAGCATTATGTTTTAAATTATACTTTGTTTTCGGACTATCACGACCAAAATGCATGATTTTACATTTATCTTTATTAAAACTGATAAGCCATCTTTTAGTCCAGCTAAATAAGATGTCAAGATCAAACTGTAGAGGGTTATTTTTTTTATTTTTTTCTAGAACTGCAATTATTTTTAAATCGTCTACATATAGTTTTGCTTTATTATTCAACTTTTTTGTTAAATCATTTATATAAATTAAAAAGAGTAAGGGTCCTAAGACCGATCCTTGTGGTACCCCACTACGAACTGTTTCCCATTCTGAGTCCCAAAACAATTCTCTGTTTTCGATTTGCTAAAAAAGCTTTACACCATTGCAACAATTTTCCGACAATACCAAATGACTTAAGTTTCAAGAGCAGCCTGGAATGCGGAACTGAATCAAATGCCTTAGAAAAATCTAAAAAGGCAACATCAACACATTTTCCACAATTTATTGTTTTTGTTATTGTCTAATGTCTCGAGAAGGTTTGTTACACAATTTTTTGATTTAATGAATTCGTGTTGTTCTGGTATTAATAACTTATTTTTATTTAAATGGTTCATTATTGTATCCTTATCAATACTTTCCATTACTTTACAAACAACAGAGGTCAATGAACTTGGACGGTAGTTACCTGCATTCAACCTATCCCCATTTTTAAAAATTGGAGTGATATTTGCTTTTAACCAGCTTGTAGGCAATGTTCCAGTTAAAAATGATTGGTTAAATATCATAAAGAGCTAAACTGTCAGCACACTTACTTAAAAACATTGGATGAATTCTATCGATACCTGGGGACTTGTGCACATTTAGATTCAATAATCGTTTTTTAATATCTTTCTCATTAAACAATGGGGTTGGGCAAATTTTTTCTGTTATACTTTCACATGTAGGCATATTAGTTAGGCTTCCGCTTATGAATACAGAATTGAAAAACCGATTTAAACCGAGTATAATACTATTTTAATGGTTTTCTTAAGCGTGTTGTCGTTGCGCACTTGGTTTTGTATGTTTAGAGGGGGTATGAATTAATAGCTGTGTAACTCTAAATTTTCTTATTATATCAATATTAAATATAAAAGTTAAAATTTAATTTTTAATTATTTTTAAAAGTAGGGGAGACCGGGGCTAGTTGGCAGCAGGGGTAAGTTGACGAATTGCGTTTATCTGCAAAGTCTTTCATCAAAAAATGCAAATAATTTCAGGAAAACTACTTAGTTGACCACTTCATCTTTCACTGGGGATAACACATACTAATACTAATGTGTGTATGTTTACACACAGACACACAATTATAAAATATAACTGCTGTCTTCTTTAATACATAGTGTAATGTGTGTGTGTTTAATACATAGTGTAATGTGTGTGTGTGTGTGTGTGTCTGTGTGTGTGTAAACACACACACACACAAACACACACAGTTATAAAACATAACTGCTATGTTCTTTCACACACACACACACACACACACACATATATATATATATATATGTGTGTGTGTGTGTGTGTGTGTGTGTGTGTGTGTGTGTGAAAGAACATAGCAGTTATGTTTTATAACTGTGTGTGTTTGTGTTTACACACAATTTCAATATTAAAACTTAATAACACTATATATATATATATATATATATATATATATATATATATATATATATATATATATATATATATATATATATATATATATATATATATATATATATATATATATATATATATATATATATATTTATACATATATATACATATATATATATATATATATATATATATATATATATACACATATATATATATATATATATATATATATACATATATACATTTATATATATATAAATATATATATATATATATATATAAATATATATATATATACATATTTGTATATATGTATATATATATATATATATATATATATACATATATATATATATATATATATATATATATATATATATATATATATATATATATATATATATATATATATATATATATATATATATATATATATATATATATATATATATATATATATATATATATATATATATATATATATATATGTATACATATATATATATATATATAATTTAATATATATTTATATATAAATGTATATATATATATATATATATATATATATATATATATATATATATATATATATATATATATATATATATATATATATATATGTATATATATATATATATATGTATATATATATATATATATATATATATATATATATATATATATATATATATATATATATATATATATATATATATATATATATATATATTATGTATATATATATATAGTGTTATTTGTTTTAATATTGATATTGTTCATTTAGGTCTCTACTGATTTACAAGAGGGTCTGTTGAAGCAATATGTGACTAAAGCTTCTGATATTTATTATGGACTTTCTCCTAAGGAAGTGAAGAAACTAGCTTATCAGTATGGAAAAGCGAATAGCATAAAAATGGCTCATAATTGGAGTGCAAATGAAGCAGCTGGAGAAGACTGGTTTAGTGCTTACCTCAAAAAGCACAAAAAACTGTCAATAAGAAAATCTAAGGCAACAAGTCAAACACGTGTTTTCAGTTTTAATCCAACAAATGTTCAAAAGTTTTACAACAATTTACAAACTATTCTTAATTGTTTAAACTTGTAAAGTGGATTTATTTGGAGTATGGACGAAACTGGTACTACCACAGTTTAAACTCTAGATCGATTGTAGCAAGAAAGGGTTTTAAACAAGTTGGGCGTGTTACTCTGGTTGGATGACTGAAGTTCAATTTTTGCAGTTTTCCCATCATTTTGTCAAATATGCCAGAAGTACAAAATAACGACCTGCTTTGTTGCTATTAGACAATCATGAATCTCATCTTTCAGTAGAAGCTTTAGATTACTTTAAAGAAAATGGGGTATTGGTTTGTTTATTTCTTTCTCATTGCAGCCAAAAACTTCAACCTTTAGATCGAAGTGTATTTGGACCTTGTAAAAAAAACACAAACACAGCTTGCGATGCGTGGATGACAATGCACCCTGGTTTTACAATGTCTATTTACAGTATACCAGATATTGTAGGTAAATCATTTCCATTAGCATGTACCCCTAATAATATCAATGCTGGATTTGCAAAAACAGGAGCTTACCCACTAAATGTTAACATTTTTGAAGAACACGATTTTATGCCAGCCTATACCACAGATGAGCCACCTCCGAAACAAGACTGTGCTGTGGAAAGTACAGCGCTAAATATAAGCAATGTAACAAATGTTGACAATATCTGAGAATGACATGTTAAATGCTGGTTGCTTAAAAGGTTTAGAACCACGTCAAGATATTTCATGTTCAAGCAGTAATGATGAACACAGTGCATCAACAGAGTCAACTGTAGTTCTATCGCCTGAAGATTTAAGACCATTCAAAAAAGCTGAACCAAGAAAAAGAATTAGGGCTAATAAAAGAAGTAGAACCACATCAATTTTAACAGGTTTACCAAGTTTGAATGTTTTAAAAATAGAGAAAGAATCAGCTAAAAAGAAAAAGTTAGCAAGTGAAGAGAAAAAATAAGCAAAAAAGTGAAGATAATATTAAGATGAGTAAAAGATCAAATAGTAAAGGAAGTTTACACTTAATGGAGAAAAGTTTGAATTGTTCAAATAGCTCTGTTGAAGAGGAGTGTTTTTGTTTAGTTTGTGTTAAAATGTTTTCTAAAAGTAAACCAGAGGAAGTTTGGGTTCAATGCACCCAATGTCACTTTTGGGCTTACGAGCCATGTACAATCGAAAAATCTTTGTTTTTCATTTGCAATAATTGCTGCTAGCTGATTTGAAACTCCATTAGTTAAAAATATTTATGTAATAAAACGATATAAGTTTTAATTCTTATTGTATAACCATATATTGGGAACACTGTTTTGTTTTGTCACTGTATTTTTAATTATATTTACTTTCTATTGCTTAAAATGTTACAATGACTTGATCCAAAAGTTTGATGATATTGATAAAAGTATATTATATACGTGTTTGAAGGGGCTTGGCGATAAAACTGAATTTGTCTTCTTCTTGCCCCAGCCGTGTATATACAGTTTTTAAAGTCTAATTTTGTAAATATTTTTTTTATGGCGAAATATATATTAAAAAAAAAATTAAAAGGAAGCAACTTTTATAAGTTACCCAAAATCATATTCTTCAAAACTACACTTTTATATTTTCAAAAAAATGTTCCGTTAGGACTACAGAGCTAATAGAGTAAAAACCGAGTCAACTAAAACCGTTATTCCAAATCAGTTTAATAAAATAGTTTTATTTAAATATAAAATTAGAATTTTTTTACCTATGTTTTTATATCTCCCAATGATGTTTGAATCTGCTGCTACATCTTTAAAAAATAAAATTAAAAATATTCTTATACATTATCTTCTAAAAAACACATATTTACATATTTTTTCATGTTAATTAAACTAAAATAAATAATAGAGGGTTTAGAAGAATAGGAATCGAACCTCCAGTTTCTTGTTCAGAAGTTCGACGCCTTATCTACCCAAGCTGGATTAGGGTTAGGGTTAGGGTTAGGGTAAAAAAACCTTGACCCTAACTTTGACCCTGACACGGGCATACCATCAAGTGTAAATTTTTTAATATAATGTTATAAATTTTTTGAGGGAAAAAATGTTGTAGATCAAAATTAAGGAGAGCTTGACGCAATGTAACTTTCAAGTGAAAATCAAACTGCAAAACTTGATAACTGTTTCAGTATGTTTACATATGCTTTTTTATTACTTATTTTAAAATTTACGTACGTTGGATATTCGTTCACGTTTTCTTATCGCGCTGCGACTCTTTCTTGCCAATTCATCGGTTGCAATGGCTGCGAAGGAAAACTATTAAAACTAAATTCGGCATTATTGTATAGAAGATTATACACAAAAAATGTGTATGTAAATTTACGTAATTCTGAGTGAGTATTGAACTAAATATGAATTACACCAGAGCCATATGCCTCGATGTTTTGCTTTTATCGAGGAAATGTGGTTTTATAACATATATTCAGGGGCGGGTTTAGGGTTAGTCTTGTTAGGCGCATTGACTAACATCTTTTTTACTAAACTAAACAACGATCAGGCTAATGAAATATGTTATATATTTTTGATATTTTTGAAATTAAATAAAATCTCTATTTTTTTGGTCTAAACAGCAATAACAATTAAACTACGATAAGTATATGCGCTAAATAGCCCTGTCTTGTATTTTTTTTTTCGGTAGCGTAACTTCGGATCAAGTTAGTCAAGAAATCTTGCGACTTATCTGGCCCGTTTATTCGGCTGACGAGATTTCAAAAAATTATTGTTAAAGTAATTTCCTTTAAATTTTTTTTATTTTTACTGTTCGGTAACGTAACTTAAGGCCAAGTTAGTCAAAACAATCTTGCGACTTATCTGGCCCTTTTATTCGGCTGACGAGATTTTAAAAACTTGGTAAATACTTTAAATTGTTAATAAGTCAATCGAATTAAATATATGATGATTACCCCCTGACTAATTTAAAAGAAGCCTTTTCTAACAATAATTCTTTGAATGTTTTAAATAACTTTTAAATAATTTTTGATATGGCATGCATTTACAATCTGTAAGGTATTTGCTTGAAAATGGATTTATTTAAAATTTACAAACTCTTTATTCAGAATTGTCAGTATAGATTTATCTCCTTTATTAGTCAGATTTTTATCAGTTGTTGACTGTTCATAAGTCAATAAAGAGTAGAACACGACATTCTTCAGAAGTCAAGAACAACTAGGCGGTGAAGTAGGATTTACTTTAATTATCCTAACAATTAAAACAAAAAATTACATTTAAAATTTGTAAACATATTATCCCTGCGTTTGTTCATTTGGGGATGTAAATTTATATAGTAATAATATTATGAAATACATTTTTTGCCTTGATCTAATTGATTCAACTTTTTACCAAACTGATTTATTGTAAATAAATGATTAAATCCAATTTTATTTTCCATTGAGCTTATTGTAGAATTTTTTTTACTCTTTACTATATTCTTATTGTAGAATTTTTTTACTCCTTTTTTACAGATCTGATCAGATCTGTTTCAGCTCTGATCAGTTACAGTGATCAGTTGCAGTGATCAGTTACAGCTCTGATCAGTTACAGCTCTGCTACAGATCTGATCAGATGTGATTCAACTGAATCAACTGACAATTGCTTATTTAGCTCATTTTTGATTTATCTTTGTGGTGATAATAGTCTGGCATTGGATTTAAGAATACTGACAGCAATTGATTTATATTTAAATGCCTCTTTTTAAAATAATCATCCATTGTTTGTAAGCTTGTGCTCAATGTATCCAAATGAGTTTTCATCGATTGATAATTTGTTAGCAGTGCCTGTATCCACACATTTTATAGACTTAGGAAAATTAAAAAATGACCTTGTTAAGGAAGAAACATTTCATATGTGTATATAATTTTTATGGTCTGTGTTTCTTTGTGTTCTTGCTCTTTCAATTGTGTGTTCTACAAGAGTTTAGTGTTACTATAGAACAGTTCTCTCCTAAAATATAAATTTATGTTTAAACTTAATATTGAACCTTGTATTCTATGTTCATCATCAGATATTGAAACAACAAATTAACAATTTGTTGTTTCGTTCGAAGGCTTCTACTTTGAAAGATTTACAAATATAAAATTTGATTCAAAATGTTTTGTTCCTGATGAAACTTCTTTTCAAAAAACAAATGGGCAATCTTTAAAAACTTTTATCATTAAAACAATTTTCATGGCTTAGATATTCACCTTCTGAAGATGGAGCATTTTGTTTGTGTTGTGTTTTGTTTAGATATAAAAACCCTTCAAAAGCTTCTAGATTTAAAAATTTGTATTCTCAGTCATTCAAATATAGGTCAGATGCTGTGAGCACTTTTAATAGACATTACCATGGTAAAAAACGGGAATAATTATGAATATTACTCAGCTGAAATATTTATGAACATTATCACGCAGTAAAAATTCTACATTATAATGCCTGGACCATATTTTCTGCAGTTTTAAATACTATGAATGGAAATATTTAAAATATAGATATAAAATATATATATAGATATAAAATATAAATATTTAAAATATAGATATATAATAAAGAACATGAAAAGGAGATTGCTTTAAATTGTAAGAAGTTGTTTTGTGAGAAAATCATTTTCTTAGGTCAACTTAATATAGATTTCAGTGGTCATTGTGATGGTCATTAGCAAATATTCTTTAGTGGGTGGAGTAGGTAATTTTATTGAACTTTTAAAATTCTTGAACATTATCTTAACAGCTGTGCAAAGAATGCATCTTATATTTCTAATTCCTCACAGAATGAATTAATAAGTTGTTGTGGAAAGTACATCCAAAATATTTTGATTTCTGAAATAAAAGAAAATCAATTTTTTTCAGTAATTGCTGATGAAGCTTCTGACTGGAATAATTGTCTTTAGTAATTAGATTTATAGACAATTCCTATGATGTTAGGAAAGAATTTATGTGTTTTTTACATTGTAAATTAGATACTGAATAAAGGTTTGTATATACACTGTATATACAAATCTTTATTCAGTATCTTTAAGATCTTCTTCAAATAGAAAGTTTGTATAATTTTTAAATTAAAAAATATAATTATTTTATTTTTTATTGTTTTATTTATTTAAAAGGATTATTTATTTTATTTTAGTTGTTATTTTATTTTTCATGAGATTTTATTATCTTTATAAATTTAATCATGTCTAATTTTTATTGTATTCTTTTTTTCTCTAATTATCTTTAGTTTTACCTGTCAATTGTTAATCAAAACTGGTACCGTTATGTACTGTATCTTTGATATTTTAATTAAGAGCATTATATACATTGTCTTTTATATGCTTTTTTTTTTTTTTTTACTCTACCTTGAGATTCTACCATGTGTGATTATTTGAGTTGAAATATGGTTTTAATTTAGTAAGCTTTTATTATTTGAAGTTTACTTTATTGATCATTAGTCAACACTTTAGAGAAAATAAACACATGTAACACATTAACTGTAAGCATAATTTTGTATACGAACATTAATATTACAATTGTTTAACATTGTATAACATATCTATTAATGGGATAAAATAAAAAAATGGATTTTTATGGTTAGTTATCATATTATTGCTTTTGCGTTATTACATTTCTCATAGTATGATAGTCATACTAATAAATTACATTTTAATTTTTTTATAATTATGGTATTAATGTTATTGCAGTTGTTTACTTTTACAAAGTTGTTATTCTACTTGCAAGTCACCTAACTATGCAAACCTTGTCTATTTAATTAATGATTTGTTATATTCCATACAGGTGTATTATTTATATATGTTACAATTATACACAATAATGATGTCATCAAAATATTTTAACAGACAATATTTTATTTTTGTAGATTTAATGGATCCTTGCTAGTTTTAATACTATATATATATATATATATATATATATATATATATATATATATATATATATATATATATATATATATATATATATATATATATATATATATATATATATATATATATATATATATATATATATATACATATATTAATTTTGCTATATCTTCAACTATATCTTCAAGTGCAAAGCATTATTTAATCGTATAATAACTTGTGAAAAGCAGAGCACTTTTCACTTTGTACTTTTTGAATCAAAAAACTACTTACCTAGAAAAAATGTTTTAATATTTTATTATAAATTAATCATACTGTGTATTAAACTTGTAGTTTAATAATATTATAGTCGTCTGTTTTTACTTAGTTTGTTGTGTCTATTTTTTAAATATGCAACCCCATTCGAGCCGCTTTTTTAAAGGCTTTGAAAATAACTTATTCATCAAACAAATGTGGTAGGTACTTTTTTTTGTAATTCATCTTTATCCCCCCCCCTGTCCTTTTGTAGGGAGGGGGCGGTAAAATCCGCAACCGACTTTTTTGACTAACCTCTTTAAAAAGCTAAACCCGCCCCTGTATATTTGTATTGAAATTTTTTTATTTTTTTATTATTTTTGTAAAAGTATTATATATTACTTAAGATAAATCCTAATATATTATATAACTTCAATTTTATAAAGTATTTCAAAAAACTACATTGTCACAGCGTGGGAAATCAATGTCACTTTTTGATACGCGTATTTTGAGTTCTATCTCTTAAAAAATATTAAAAAATTACTAAAAGTTTGGCTTTTATAAAACAGTTAGAATATTGTTGTATTATGATAAAGTTTGTTTTTTATTTTTAAAATGTAAACACCATAACTTTTGTTTTCTTGATTAAAAACGCATTAATACGTGGCAAGGGATTCTGATTTCGCAAAAAAATGAATTTTAACGTGTGATTCATGGAGCACTTATGCTTAAGGTACGTACATAAAAGACGTTTTAAGTTACCATTCAGCTGTAAATTAAAACATTAACACAACCTTTTTTACACATGGTTTTTATTCTAAATTACTATATAATTTTCAAAGTTTGTAACAATATTTTCAAATATTTAAACTGTTATTGAAACAACATTGAATACGTTAGTCTTTGAAAATCATTGAAGCAACATATTATTGAAAGTTATTGAAACAAAATTGATATGAATATGAAAGTGATGAAATATGAATATGAAATATGAATATGAAATATGAATATGAAATATGAATATGAAATATGAATATGAAATATGAATATGAAATATGAATATGAAATATGAATATGAAATATGAATATGAAATATGAATATGAAATATGAATATGAAATATGAATATGAAATATGAATATGAAATATGAAATATGAATATGAAATATGAATATGAAATATGAATATGAAATATGAATATGAAATATGAATATGAAATATGAATATGAAATATGAATATGAAATATGAATATGAAATATGAATATGAAATATGAATATGAAATATGAATATGAAATATGAATATGAAATATGAATATGAAATATGAATATGAAATATGAATATGAAATATGAATATGAAATATGAATATGAAATATGAATATGAAATATGAATATGAAATATGAATATGAAATATGAATATGAAATATGAATATGAAATATGAATATGAAATATGAATATGAAATATGAATATGAAATATGAATATGAAATATGAATATGAAATATGAATATGAAATATGAATATAAAATATGAATATGAAATATGAATATGAAATATGAATATGAAATATGAATATGAAATATGAATATGAAATATGAATATGAAATATGAATATGAAATATGAATATGAAATATGAATATGAAATATGAATATGAAATATGAATATATAATATATAAAATGAAAATTGATATTGAATATGATAGTGTTTGAATATATGTAATATTTTATTTGTAATAATTTTCTTTAGTTTCTATAGCTTTACTTAACTTTTTAAAATAAACAAAGTTTGTATATCTAAATGGTTGCTTTATGCAAGCGTCGCGGCTGCCCCCAAATGTACTAAAAAAATATAAATTAAGAAATTAGAAAAAAACATAACTTTATTTATTTTTTTATTATTATAAGTGTAATTTTTATGAAGACAAATATAATTAAGTTGTTAATAAAAATACTAGCCTCAGCTATTAAGAAATTTTGAATGATCGTATTTTTAAAAGGGTTTTCACTTAAATATTAGGTCAGATTTACTGAATTAAAAGTACTTTGTAGTTCAGGATTTTAAAAATCATTATAACTAATGTATCCGAGACATAAATAATGTATCTTTCGTTGAAGTTTTAAAGAAATAGGAAATGTTCAAATTTTAATAATACTGTCAAATACTGTCAATTTTTTTTTATCTCTTTTTAGAGCGCTGCAATAATCTTTGGTTGCAAACGCTGAGTCTTTTAAGTTTGGAAACTGAGATATATTCAAAAGTTTTTGGTCAACACCTAATTAATAATGTTTCTTCTGCTGTCATACGCTAAGTAATACTGGCGCAAAAATTAATATAACTCTACTATTAAGCTTTACAAAAACAAAAAATCCATAGAGTCAGTAATCAGTAAAGATTTCGAAAAATCTATAGGTAAAAATGCTTTAAAAGAAGATGATGGATTTTAAAGCTTAAGTCTGATTAAAAGTGGACTAATCCAAGTTTATATTCCGTTTCTACCTTTGGAAAGAAAACAATGTGCAGATAAAATAATAAAAAAATAAAATTTTGATGTCAAATATTCAACTGTAGAAGCCATAGTTCTTCATCTGGAAAATAAAATGTTTTATTTTCCTGAATTAAATTTTATATATGGAATTCATATTCACATGGAGTTTATATTCACATGCAATTTTACACGCAATTTAAAATTTAAAAATCACAATCTAACATTAGTTAAGTTAAACTATCAAAGTTTAAGATTATGATTGTTAAACTATTCATTAAAAAAAAAAGCTTTGATTTTCTGCTGCTTAATTTAATAAATAGATTAATGGTGCCAGTTCTTTACATATTTTTACTTTTCAGATCAGTTTTGCAGAATTACAATCTTTATACTTAACCAATCTTTATATAAACAATCTTTATACCTTAACCGATATTAACAAAAATGTTGATGAGCAGATTCAACAATATGTTTACGATAGGACCCAATAAGTCATACTTTGCCAAAAATGAAATCTTTGATGTAGTGTAAAGTTTATATGTTACGCTTGCACTAGTTATTAATCAGGTTTAGGGTAGAGTTATGGTTAATTCGGCTAGGGTTAGCTCTATTCCTAAAGCCATCCCTAATAGAAACAACATTTAAAATTTTTAATTTTTTTATATTAAATCTGGTTAAAAGATAAACCCATACCAAATTTTTGCAAATAAAGTTAAACTTTTGCGTTGTGTTATCATGTAAAGAATGTTGGGAACCAATTTTGTTTCAGCAAGTTGCTTGAGCAGGGTTTTTTCATTTTCCTCAAACTGGCCTTTATGATATGGGCTCAATTGAATGGAGTGCAGTTAGCCGCTTACTAGCTTCTATCTAAACAATTTTAAGTATCTGGTATAATATGAGTCAACCACTATAAAGAGATAAAGCTCAATTGGTGGAACTGTTTCAAAAACTAGAACATTATCAAGCCCATTGATGATTGGCTTTCATATGGTATTACTAAACAACTTTTCACGAACAACAACAACGCCAGATTAATGAAAAAAATTGAGGTTAGATTTGATCACGCTCAATTCTTGCAAGTTTGTGGATTTGGCAAAATCCAGAATCTTGCAAGAATTGAGCATGTCACACTATTTATAAGGATGCATATTTGAATGGTTTTAAAAATCACAATTTTTTTTTTTTCACTTTCATATCGTGGGTCAAAATTAGATTAACTAAACTTGCCTTATTTTGTGACAATATATGTTTAATGTTAAATTAAGTTTCTGACAAATCTTCTGATACTGTAATAAAAATTTTTCTCTAAACTCCAGTTTCTTAACAAGTCCTTTGTGAGAAAGGATATTTTTGAGAGGGTGAGCTGGTATCAAGCCTTATCGCATTATTTACAATGCTTAGACAAAGCTTGTAAAATCCGTTACTACCATCAATTACTAACTCAAAAAAATATCTACCATAAATTTTGTAAAATTAAGTAACATATTCACAAAATTTTGTAAATTATTTTAGTGAGCAACAATTTAAACTGTACCCGAACCTTTCTTTCCTTCGCCAATTTTAACGTCACTGCAGTAGAGGAAATCACTCAAAAGTTGACCTGCTTAAAAAGAATTTGGTTTACAGTCTTGAAGAGTTTTTTAATCTCTTTGTATGTTGATCCTGTAATAAGTTGTACATTTAAAAGAGCTAGAATAGTCACGTTTTGAGCGCTTGATAACGCCTTGGCACTTATTTGACCTGCAATCAAATGTATTTTATCTTTATTGAACTTTGTTCAAAAATTATGATTAAAGCTTTCAAATTATTCGTTTTTAAATTGATTAGAAGCTTTTTAAATATATACTTCGTGAAACTTATCTTGTCTTTTTTTAAAGATTTCTTTGAACTTTTTTAAAAACCTTTTGAAAATAACTATATATACCTCGGATCATTGTAATTGGAGACCCGCCAAATGTTTTAGCAAATCAAATAGTTACTTTTAGGAATAATTCTTTATTGGAAATAACTTGAGATGGGATTTATTCTTCTGCTCTGGCATCATCTCCGTCTAAAGATTGAGCATTATAGTGAAATTTATTTAAGAACTTTGGTGGGACAAACTTTATCCTAAAGGGCAGAAGCATGCGCTGTAACTTACATTTGGGCAATAATATGTATTGAATTGAAACTCAATAAAGGAGAGAGTATAACTTGTATTTTATTTTTTATTTCATGCGTAAAATTAATTTGATTTATTAATTAATAACTGTTTGTCAATTATTTTAGTTATCTTTTCTAAGTTTGTATAATACTAACATTATTCATATATTTTGCTGTAATCTACAAAATTGTTATTAATTGTTTTTACTAACGTATGTACATTTCTGAATCCCATATCAGTTAGAGCAGCCAGTAAATGTTTTGAAGAACAAATAACATCGAATGAAAGCTTGTCAAACATTTTAATACAAACAAGTGTTTCACAAAGTGTTTTATCTTCCTTTTCATAAATGGTATTATGTTAGTGGTTTAGATTTCTTTTTTGACGGCTGATATGCTTTTTTCAGTTATATTAGGTTGTGTTGGACTTTCGACGGTCACATTGACCGGCAACATGTATACATAACCCAGTAAGCACAAATACGTTTAAAAGACGTTTTAAAGATGTCTTTAAGGAGGTCTAAAAGGCGCACTTGTAGACGTCTAGATCATAAGGCTAAAAGACGTCTAAATAAAGACGTCTTTATAAAAACGCGTTTTAGACGTATGTTAGACGTTTTTATCAAGATAAATTTAAGTACATGACGTAACATTTTCGCGTAGCATGTGGTATATATTCATTGTATTTATAACATCATACATTGTTATAATTTCGTATATACAAAATATACATAGGAACCAGCAATCAAAATAATATTGCTGTAATCACCACCAACAGTTGATGCATCAAAGATGAAAATAATAAATAACAATTACAAATATATATCAAAACAGTAGTTACAACATTTATAACTAACCTTTAGTAATAATAAAATTTAACATACGCATTGCTAGCTAATTTTTGACCGCATACTTGATTTATTATATGGCTTGTGGGTGTATAAAAACTAAAAGTACTGATATTTAACTTATATATTATTCTTGCCATTTTCACTTATTATCATGATCAGTCAACTATCTATTAAAAAAGCAAAATAATTATTAATAAAAAAAAGATATATTATTATTATAGCAATTATTTTAGTGATTCCTGTGACAACAATTTTAGCAATTGTGTAAAAAAGTAATTTAATTTAAAGTAATTTACACTTAAAACTTGAACAAATTATTGAAAACAATAAAAACTATGTTTTTACTTTGAATATACGACATCTACTTAACGCGTAATGACAAAGCCGTCAAAAAGAAGTCATAATGACATATTTATAAACAGGTCTCAGAAAAGACGTCTTTTAGCTTTGATCTAGACGTCTTTTAATGCGTATTTTAGACTATTTATTACGCGTCTTTTAAACGTATTTTTAAACTTTAAAAAGACGCATTTTAAACGTCATGTTAAAATCGCATTTATTAAAGACGTCTAGAAGATGTCTTAAAAAAAGATACCTTCTAAACGTTTTTTTAACGCTTAAATAGACGCCTTTTAAACGTCATTTTAAAAACGCCTTTATAAAAGACGTCTAGAAGATGTCTTTAAAACGTCTATAAAAGTGCGTCTTTACCTAGACTAGTTTTAGACGTCTATAAGTGTCTAAAATGCGTCTTGTGCTTACTGGGAAAGTTCTTTGTTAAACAACGATTTTTAAAATTTCCTATCCCGTAGAAAACATTTGCAAACAGCTGAGTTACTTTTATTAGTTAAATAAACATACGTCATGCTAGGTAATTTGAATTTTTTTTTACATTTTTACAAATATATCACACCATAAATATATTTTTCATTGAAAAATTAATAATGTTGTTACAAAATACAATAACTAGTAATAAATTTAAAACATCAAGAACGCGGGGACTTGAAGAAGATTGGTTGGTCTTTTCACCGAAAACCGCTGTAAAAAACTGCTTTTAACACGTTTATATAAATACTCAGATACAGGAAATGAAAATTACGCAGCAAATAAAAATTACACTATTAATACATAAGGGAGGAAAAAAAAATTACATTACTGTAAACACCATCTTGAAATAAAGTATAATAAAAAAAAACTAAACGATATTTTAAAATAAAAAAATTAAAAGTACGAAGATATTTTATTTATTGAAAAAACAATTTTTTTCAGTTTTTGTTTAAGGAGTGTTTGTTATAAATTTCGAGAATATTGAAATTTTTAAAAATTATTTTATTCCATAAAAAAGCTTCACGAAACTTTTACTATTTTGTAAGATACATTTGTTTTTTCTCTGAATGAAATAAATTATGAAAATGTTTAGATGATAAACTGTTTTTACGCTTAAACATAAAACAAAGAACATTGAATATATTCAGCTCATATGTATCAAAAGTTTTCATATCAATTAAGAGAGGCTTGGCACGAGGAAAATGATCCCTATAATTAATAAGGCGTACAACATGTTTTTGCTGATGATACAGAGGTTAAATTTTACTTTTAGTTGAACAACCCAACGCAATATTTGAATAACTTAAGTGGCAATGAACAAACAAATGGTATAGTTGAATTAAAATATGTTTATTAAGAATGCTTCTTTTTTTATATAACATTCCAATATCCTTTTTTTTTTTTTGGGTGTAATTTGTTTCGCCGAATGTTTACATCGCATATACATATAAAAAAAAAACTCTGCATAAAAAAAAACTCTACATGACCGTAACATACAAATATATATAATACAAATATATAAAATATAGATCAGAATTAAAACAGAAAATAACTGAGAAAATTAAGAAATTCAAAATAGCAAAAAAATAAAAATTGTTGAAATGCTAACAACCGCTAAAATATTTAAAAACCATTTTAACAAAAAGTTTTAAATAAAAAAAAAAATTTCATAATTAACATTCTCTCAAGATGAATTTTTAACATCATTACTTAAATTTATTGTTATAAATAAATTTGTTTTTATTTGATTAAAGTTTAAAATAAACATTTGAAGTCAGATAACTAATATCCCCGAATAGTAATAATTTTTTGATTCATTTTTAAATTGCTCTAATGAATTCTTGTTTTTGTTGACGGTATCTGGGAATTTTTTCCACAGATATGGTCCGCAATATTTAATTGAATAGGAGGTTAATTTTAAATTATACTTGAGAAAAACAAAGTTGTTATCAGCAAACTTTGTTGAATATTTATGATTAGTTTTATTAAAATAGGTTTGCAAAAATTATTGGGGACAATCCCATTTTTGTTTTAAACATAAACAATAAAACTTGGTATAAATTGAGTTTATACACATTTAAAGCACCGAGTGTACGTAAAAGTGGTTCGCAAGGAGTATTTCTGTAGACTCCAAACACTACTCTGCATGCATGTTTTTGTTTGTTGTAGAATTTCTTAAGTTTTGTATAGCCAGTACTTGCCCACCCAATATTACAGTAAGACAAATAACTATGAATAAAGGCAAAGTATAAATTTTTCAGGGATGCTATATTTAAAAAAGGTTTAGCCTTAAACATCATTGCGATATTTTTTTAGAGTGTTGTTTCAATACTATTTGTATGTGAATGCCACAGTAAATTTTCACCTAGTTTTACTCCTAAAAAGTTTACGTTTGTTTCCTTTTTAATATAAGTACTATTAATTACAAGATATGGTAATTTTAGAGGAATATTTTCTGATTTATTAACTTTATGAAAAAGTATATATTTTGTTTTTTCCACATTTAATGAAAATTTGTTACTTACGAACCATTCATTAAATTTACATAACTGTTTATTAACTGTTTTAAAAAGTGCTTTAATATATCTGTAAGAATAAAAACGATTGGAATCATCAGCAAACAACATTAGGTCTAAAAGATTTGTTGCTAGGCATAAGTCATTTATTTACAATAGAAATAAGAGTGGTCCTAAAATTAAGTCCTGAGGAACCCCGCAAGTTATGGAATATGGAGTTGTGTTATTTTGATAATAATATAAAAATTGCTTTCGGTTTGTCAGATACCATTTGAATCAAAGTAAGTTTTTATTTTTCACTCCGTAATTTTCAAGTTTTTACTAGAATATTTTGATTTATATATCAAAAGCTTTTGACAGATCAATAAAGACTCTTAATGTATAACAGTCATTATCAAAGACGTTAGATATTTGTAAAACCATATTTCTTGCAATACAACATGTTATCCTCAGTTAGATAATTATATAATCTATTATACATTATTCTCTCTAGCAATTTTGAAAAGCAAGGTAGTATGGATATAGGCCTGTAGTTTAAGATATTTGACTTATCTCCAGATTTAAAAATTGGTGTTATACCGACAATTTTTAGTTTGTCAGGAAGAATACCTGTTTTAAATGAAAGATCAAAAACATGAAATA
Source organism: Hydra vulgaris (assembly GCF_022113875.1). Classification (NCBI taxonomy): domain Eukaryota; kingdom Metazoa; phylum Cnidaria; class Hydrozoa; order Anthoathecata; family Hydridae; genus Hydra; species Hydra vulgaris. The sequence goes on along the minus strand of NC_061162.1, from coordinate 54,576,181 downwards.
AAGAAGTTTCAATAATATCAAATACTGATTTGACAATATCAATACTAATTTTATCAAAACCTTCACTTTTTTACTTTTGAGACTGCTAAATGCAGCTCTCAGCTCGCTAAGTTTTAAATTAGTTTCGTCCATATGTTTGTCATAAGTTTTTAAGTATGAATCAAAAGGAATGGAGTTAGATAGAATTTTAGCAGCTAATTTTGGACCAATATTAACAGAGTAGTTGTTTAGTTCTTCAGCTATAATAGATTTATCATGAACTAATTTTCCATTAATTAAAAGATTTTTTGGCAGAGTGTTTTTTTTGTAATTAGTTTTTCCAATTAAATCCTTAATTACGTTCCATACTTTTTTAGTGTTTCCGTTGGTTTTTTTTTAATAACTGAGCATAATGCTTTTTTGAGTATCTTTTTATTTTTTCGAATATATTTTTGTAATTTTTAAAAGTGATTTCATTTTTATAAAAATTTTTTTTAAGATACTTTATATATAATTTTTCTTTTTTGAAGATTTTAGTAAGCCTTTTGACATCCAGGGACTTTGAAGTGATTTGGTATTTATAATTATTTCCTTTTCTGGAAACGCTATTTCATATTGGTTGCAAAATTGAGCAAGAAACAAGTTATAAGCGTTGTTAGCATGACTTGATTGCAAATTTAAATTCCAGTCAACATTATTTTTTAAACAGCATTTAAAATGCTTTAAGGAGTTTTCATTGATCTGTCGCTGAAATATTGTGGATTTTGAAGCAATAGTGTTAATAAAAATGTTATTGGTTGCTAAGAATGTTGGAGAATGATCCGATAAATCAGTCTGAATCATACCTGTGAAAAGGTGACTATTTTAAAAACTGTTATACCTGTGAAAAGAGGACTATTATTATACCTGTATAGTTATACCTGTGAAAAGAGGACTATTATAAAAACTGTTGAAATATCTTTGATATTTTATCGTATAAATTATCGATGTATTTTTTCTAAGTAAGATTTTCATCGATAGAAATACCTAAGAAATTAGTAAAACTTTTTTTTTATTAGTATATTGTCTATATAAAGACAAGACATGTCTTTCGGCAGTAGGTGATTTTTGTAGTCAGGATGGAAAAAAATCCATTTGGTTTTATTGATATTCAGAGATAATTTAGTTATCTTAAACCAATCAGAGATTTTAACTATGTTTGGAAATAGAAATATAATATTGTAATTAAATTATATTTAATTAAAAAATATAATTTAAATTATATGTAATTAAAAAATATAATCTATAATTTAACATCTCTATTGATATGCCAAGTTCGTTTAAAACTTACTTTATATTTTTTGAGTAATTTGTTAAAATACTTGTTTTGAGATTTTATATTTGTTGTTCAAAAGTTTTAGCTTAATTTTTATGTGCATGTTTACTTTTCGCTGTATTAAAATATTTGATAAATAACCTTTGTTTCATTGTCTAAGACTTTTAAAGATCCTTTGTAATCCAAGGTGATTTATAGCTTTTTTTATTAATATTAATTCTAATTTTTGGTAAATTTGTGTCATATATTTTAAAGAAGGTTTTAAAAAAAGTGTTGTAAACTAAAATTACATCGTTTGAAGTCTCAATATGACTCCAATGAAGAAGCTATAATTGCTCTTTAAACAATGGTAAATTTGCTTCATTGAAAATACGTTAGTAAAAGACTTAATTTGAATTTAGTAATATTTTTTGTTAACATTAATGAAAATGAATGATCATAAATGTCGTTTAAATTATGCCCTTGAGCATAATTTAAACGACAGCGCTTGAGTAGTACTTCTGTACGCAAAAATTGTATAGAAAAATATGGCATAAAAATTCAAATAAACAAATAAACAAAAAGATAAAGAAATAAAGAAACGATTTTTTTTTTCAGTTAGAGAAAAAGTTTTTTTTCCAAAAGTTTCCCTGGAAAAACGATTATTTCTCAATAACTTAGCATTTATAAAGCAGCCATTAACCAGCCATTATTAGCTAGTAAATGTTATACATATTACTTTGATAATTTGTTTAGAATTTTTATAGTTCTTATTCAAAAATCACTAAACTCTATTGGCCATATACGCATTGATAATAAGAAAAGAAACGTAAAATTTTGAAAAAGTTACACTAATCTGCAGTGCTCTGTAATAAGACGGTTACAACTTCTTTTAGCAGTACAATAACTAACTAAAACATAATTAAAAAAAAAAAGCTAAATATACTTTTACTTAATATTGCTACTCCTTTTCTTTAATCTCCTGGAGACAAAGGTGTTAGTTTAGATATACTATATCTAAATAATTCCAAAAATATTAACAAGGTGCGGAAATAATACACTCTACTTTTGTAATAATTGATAAAAAAAAAGTTGAGTTGATGGAAAAAAACAACTAAAAACAGTGTTAAAAATTAAAGTTTGTTTTTATTTCCGGCATTTCTTCGTATGTACTAGTAGCCACGCTTTTTCGCTATCACTGACAGCCGTTAGGTCTAAATAATTATTGTCACTTTTTGAAACATTTTTTGGCTATGAAACGCTTGTGCTTTGTCTAGTAGATTTCAAAACATTTTTTAGTAATTTTGCCTTAATCTTCTTCTAAATTTAAACGCTCCCATACCCAACCAACTTTCCATATTCTAACTGCTTTAAAGTTTTTGCATATGGAGAGTTAGTTTTTGCACAAGTTAACTTAGTGAATAGAGCTTTTTAAAGTAAATGTTTAGTAAGCAATTTTATTTTGGTTCGGAATTTATAAGGATAATATTTTTAGTTAAAATAAATAAATAATATCTCTATTCGAAGTAACCAAGCGTTGAAAATAGGTATGTTTGATATTTACTTGTTTGTTTAACATTTTGAATGATTTTTTTAAATATCTTTTTTTATATATTCTAGAATGCAATTTATTTTTTTAATTGCTTAAAGTAGGAAGCACACTTTTAACAAACGGTAACTCAATGAACATATCAAAAAGAGCAGGTATACTTATAAATTAAGTTTGAAAAAACACAAAAAGACATTGAGGAAAGTCTAACGTTTTATCAAGATTGCAATGACAAAAAAATGAGCGAGTTGGAAAAAAAAAAGTCATCGAATGCAAATATAGGTGAGAATGAAAAAAATAAATTTAGACAGCTGGAAGATCGACAAAGGCGAAATAATCTTCGAATTGAAGGAGTTAAAGAAAATGACAACGAAAGTTGGGATGATACGGAAAAAATAATAATAAACATTTTTGAAAATAATCTCAATGTAAATGGGGTAATCATAGAAAGAGCGCATAGAACTGGCATTATTGAAAAAAAAAATCCAAGAACAATTGTAATTAAGTTACTTAACCATAAAGACAAAGTAAAAATCCTAAAAAATGCCAATAAACTGAAAGGATCCGGAATTTATATCAACGAGGATTTTTCGCTGGAAACTTCCACAATAAGAAAGAAACTTCTTGAAGAAAGCAAATTGCACAGGATAAATGGTAAGTATTCCGTTGTTATATACGATAAGCTTATTGTTAGAGAATTTATAAAAAAAAATAATGATAAATGATTTTCTTACGTTTTTATATTACTTTTTTGAGTTTTAATATTGCTTTAAGTTATTTCTGATTTAAAATGGCTGATGAAACTGTTTTAACAAACATAAATTTTAATTCATTTGTATCAAAAAAGTCAATACTATTAAACAACTATTCGGATCCTGATATTAATTTTTATAATAATGATGAAATAATTAAAAATATTAACCCTTTATATTATGACCCAAATTCTAAAAAAATTGCTAATGGAATGGAGGATAATTATTTTTCAATGCTTCATATTAATATTAGAAGTATTCAAAAAAATTTTGAGTCATTAAAACAACTTTTATATAAAATTGGCATTAAATTTCAAATAATTTGTCTAAGTGAGACATGGTGTAAAGATAAAAACATTGAAAACAATTCTAATTTTCAACTACCTAATTATAAAGTAATTCATCAAGTTAGAGCATCTAATAAGGAAGGTGGGGGTTTGTGTATATACATAAAAAACTCAATATTATTCAAAGTTAAACCAAATTTAAGTTCAACTACTAACGATTATGAATCGTTATGTATTGAAATTATTAACAAAACCTCAAAAAATATCGTCATTCATGGTTTATACAGACCGCCTTCAGGAAGCATTAAGGTATTTGAAAACCACATTAAAAAAATAATTAAAAATAAATCGTCTATGAATAAAGCTGTATATTTTATTGGTGATATCAATCTCAATATATTAGATTATGAAAAAAATATATATATTAAAAACTTTTTTAACACCATTTTTCAAAATAGCTATATTCCACTAATCAATAAACCAACGCGAATAACTAAGGAAAGTTCAACATCCCTAGATCAAATTATAACAAATGAATTTATAAATAAAAATATAAGAACAGGAATATTTAAAACTGACGTGTCTGATCACTTTCCAATTTTTATCCTATCGCAAAAATGTATATATAATGCCCAAAATGAACGGGAAAAAATAATTAAAACACGTTTAATAACCGACAATTCTATTAGTCATTTTTATAAGCTTCTATCCTGTGTTAACTGGGACACCCTAAAACTAAATCTAAACGCCAATAAAGCGTATGATATTTTCCTAACAGAGTTTCTTAATCTTTATAACAAGGCATTCCCAGAAGTTACTAAAGTAATCAAAACAAAAACACTTTTAAACCCTTGGATCACGAAGGGCATTCTTAAATCTTCAAAAAAAAAACAACGCTTATATAACAAGTTTCTTAAAAAAAGAACTCTTAAAAATGAAACTACCTATAAAAACTATAAACGGCTATTTGAGTCAATCTTAAAACGCTCAAAGAAACTTTACTATTCTGAACAATTAATAAAGCACAAAAATGATTCTAAAAAAACTTGGCATATTATTAAGGAGGTAATTGGAAAAAAAAGCTTATACAGAAATTTACTTCCTCTAAATCTTAAATTTAATAACAAACAAATTGTAAATAAATCCTTAGTCGCTGAAACACTTAACCAGTTTTTTGTAAATATAGGTCCTACTTTATCATCTAATATAGCAACTACTCAATCACACTTTAGTTCGTACTTAACCTCAACCAACCTTAATGTCATGTCTAATTATAAACTTACAGAAAAAGAATTACTAGACGCAGTCTCTTTATTAAAACCCAATAAAAGTTTAGGATTTGATGATATAAGTAGTAATGTCATTATCAAATCAATAAAACAAATTACAATTCCATTACTACATATTTTTAATTTATCTCTAAAACAAGGCGTTTTTCCAGATAACCTAAAAATTGCAAAAGTAATCCCAGTGTTAAAATCAGGTGATCCTTCCGATGTTACGAATTATAGACCAATCTCAATTCTTTCTTGTTTTTCTAAAATATTAGAGCGGGTTATGTATAATAGACTATATTCCTTTTTAAATGTTAATAATATTCTTTATCATAAACAGTTTGGATTTAAATCTGGTCATTCAACTGATCATGCAATCACTCACCTTGTTCATGATATATTTAAAGGGTTTGATGAAGACAAGTATACCCTAGGTGTATTTATCGATTTAAGTAAAGCTTTTGACACTGTCAATCATCAAATCCTTCTATCCAAACTGAAAAGTTATGGTATAATAAATACTAATTTGTCCTGGTTTGATAGTTACTTGACTAATAGAAAGCAGTTTATTTCATATGATAGCGGAAAAACGGAATATAAGTCAATCACCTGTGGTGTTCCTCAAGGATCAATTTTAGGACCACTTTTATTTCTAGTTTATATTAATGACTTATATAAATTTTCTAACATTTTAAACTTAATTTTGTTTGCAGATGATACAAACTTGTTTTATTCTAGTAAAGATATCAGTAAATTATTTCAAACAGTAAACAAAGAACTTGAAAAATTAACCCAATGGTTCAAATCAAACAAACTATCTTTGAACATCAATAAATCCAAATACACTTTGTTCCATCGTCTTCATAAAAAACAAGATATTCCATTAAAACTTCCTGATCTTTTTATTGATAACGCATTATTAAAAAGAGAGCAATCAATAAAGTTTTTAGGTGTGGTTCTGGATGAAAATTTAACCTGGAGGGACCACATAGGTCTAATTGAAAATAAAATATCAAAAAATATAGGTGTTTTGTATAAAGCCAAGCAGTTTTTAAATCTATCTTGTTTAAAAAACTTATATTTTTCTTTAATTCATTGCTACTTAAATTATGCAAACGTTGCTTGGTGCAGCACAAACGCAACAAAAGTAAAAAAACTGTTTAGTAAACAAAAACAGGCTATAAGGATAATTACAAACGTAGACCGTTTCTCTCACACTAAAACATTATTTAATAAACTTAATATTCTAAATGTATATAAACTAAACCTTTACCATATTCTTATCTTCATGTTTAAACTTGATAAAAAAATATCACCAATGTTATTTAATTCACTTTTTGAAAAAATAAACCACATATACCCTACCAGATTTTCAAAAAACAATTACATTCAATCCAAAACACATTATTCAGCAACCAAATTCTCAATTGCAAATCGAGGTCCTAAGCCGTGGAATACAATATTAAATAATGAGCTGAAATCTAATTATTCTTTAAACCAGTTTAAAACAAAACTTAAGCAATTACTGATGATACATGAAAATGAATTAAAGTTCTTCTAAAAAGCTTTTTAAAACAAAAAGCAAAACAAAAAGCAAACAAAAACAAAAATTAACCTACTAATTACTCTTTAATATTATATTTAATATTCTAAACAATAGTCTGCTATTGTAAATGTATTTCTTATCTTATAAGTTCTGAATTTACAAACGATTTTTTAAGTTTTATTATTTGAAATACTAATTACTAAAAATATTGTAAAATTTTATATTTTCAATTTTTATTAAAAAAAGTTATTGTAAATTCTTTTCGTAATATTAATACTTATATATCATCTTATTTTACTGATCAGTTCTTAAATATAAATACTCTTTGAATTACTAAATATTTTAAACGTTATATATTTTATTTTTTACATTTTGTTAAATATTTTATTTGATGAATATGCATTTTTTTGGGGGGGCTTAATGATAAGATGAATTTTGTCTTCTTCAAGCCCCAGTCATGTAAATATTTGTTTTTATAAATTACGAGTGTAAATTATTTTCAATCGGCAAATACAATACTGAAAAAAAAAAAAAAAAAAAAAAAAAATGAACTAGGTGTATTTGTAAGGTACAAAAAGAGCACGTATACTTTTAAATGAACTGGGTGTATTTGAGATGTATTTGTAAATGAAGCAGGAAACTCTATATCTATTTTAGGTACAGTTGATCATAGGTCGAACCCTGATTGGCAAGATTTTTATAACGGTGTATCTTATGGTATTAATGTAGCTTTTTAACATATTATATAATATAATACAGCGCATTCTTGTGGTGTTGACAAAATATTTTTACATAAAATAATGCTTCCATATCTATTGGTCGATATACAATGGGCCCTCAGAGTTTTACATTTAAACATAGATAAAAATGATGATATGAACAAAAAACATTTAGAAGTTAATAATTCTTTACCTAATTATGGTAGTACAAAATTATCTGAGAATGTTGAAATAGAAATGTTGAATTTAATAAAAGATACATTTACTTTTTCAAATATAATGCTAATATATGCTAAAATGTTTTATAATAATCAGCAAGATGATGAGACATCATTTGGAGTAATCTGTGCTGATAACAGGAAAAAGGTAATTTATGGTAATCTATTTTAAAATCAATCTTTTGGAAGTTGGTGCTCACGCACATAGAGTTCAATATTTAAAAGGGCTTTTATGCGAAAGATTAGTTGAAATGCATTTTTATGTTGAGAATTATAACTCCAGTAAAGACAAGCATGTGGTACTGGTTATATCATATCTTAATAACATATCTTAATCATATTTCAGTATATCATATCTTAATAACTTAAAAAAGCTTAATACGCTTAATTAAAATACTTTTGTTCAAGATTATATACTTAAAGCAAAAAAGATTATGCAAAATTTGTTAATAGTAGGTGAGATGGTTTATAAGGTTTTAGGTAGCGAACCTTATAAACCATGGGTACCTTATTTTCATGTATCATGTAAGGTCATAGAACAGTTAAAAGAGATAGACACAGTTATTTTAATAAAAGCGAGCGAATTAATATGTTTAAAATTGGTATAACTAAACTTGTCCAGTTAGTATTACTTAATAACAGAACTTATCCGACAGATTAGCGAATAATAATAAAAGTTTTTGAAGTAAGTCCTGCTTTATTACCAAATGATTTTTTCAAAGAAAGTTTATTTTGAAGGAGAAAAAATCATGATTTGTTCAAATCCAATTAAAATAAACTAAACGTTAGAGTTTCTGTTGTGGAAAGATCCTGATTGTAATTTTATTAGCACTAGACTTACTAGGAAAACACTGGAGAGGCTAAAAAGTTATATTAGTTTACAGAGTCAATTAAAAGAGCTTAAACAAGCAATTTTGATAAGTAGACTAGACCAAAGAAAGTTTAAGTCAACTGACGTAAATAAATCAACGGATAAAGATAAAGCTCAAAGAAATAAAAACGAAGCACACACACGTTAATTACTGGTAAAGGTGGAGGTATGTACTTGCTGCTTAACAGCTCCTACTCTAAAGTTGATCTGATTTTAGACGAAGTTGAAATTTCTGTTAATATACTCAGAAAAACTTTTATAAACAAAAACGGAGTTTAACAATATGAAACAAAAGTGGTTTTGGTAGAGTAGGATTTCCATTGAGCTTATTTAATACGATATCAAAACCTGAAGTAGTAATTTTTATCAAAAAAAACAAAACTGTTAAAGTTCAAGAAACACCTTATACACAAATTGTTGATGATGTTTAAAGTGATTACTTTGCGAAAGAAGTAGCAAATAAACTAGCATTAGTTACTAAAGCTGTAGAATCTAACCAATGCAAAGGCTATTCAATAATGGAAATTTTTCCAAAAATCACAGCTAGTAAAGTATTTTAAAATCCAATATACCAAAAGTGGGAATATCAAAAACCTTATTTATTAGATATTCTTGAAAAAGTAGTAGTATTATTGGGCCAACATGTTGCAATGACAGATTTAAAAATAGACAATACTCTTTACAAATACAAGAAGAGCTACATAAATCAATCAAGGCGAATTATTTCAAATGGAAAGTAAAGAAGAAAAAGAAGATTTTAATACTGCTAAATGTTTTTTTAGTTGGTCACCAGACTGTACTGTTCCTAAACTACAAATTAGGAAAACAAACACTAGCTTTAGCAAAGCCATGGCATTTTCGTGCGGTAAGGTAATGGAACACGTTATAAAAAAAAGTACAGATATAAATGAGAAGCATAAAATTAAAACACTATATTCCAGATTAACAAAGCAAGAACATGAAAAAAGATTTTCAATTCAAGAGGCTATTGTAGAACTAAAGCAACTGGTCACGATGTTTATAAAAAGTGTTTAAAAAAAGTGTTTAAAAAAAGATGTTTACAAAAATATTTTCAATTCAAGAGGCTATTATAGAACTAAAGCAATAGGTCACAATTGGTCACGATGATTATAAAAATAATTTTATATTTATCCACTATTTAAATGAAATTAAGGAACGACTTAAAAATAACAAATCTTTTTGAAAATGCGGTTTTTCCATATGTAGGTATTTGCTGCTCGGACTTAAAAGTAAATCATTTACTTTCTAATTATATTTATTGTGAAATTTTTTTTTGTTGTAATATGATTCCACTTGAATTACCAGTTAAATTTGACTTAAAACATTCCTCGGCTGTTAAAGGTATAAGTTACTCTCCTGATAACAGATACATTGCCTCATGCTGTGATGACTTATCATTAAAATTATGGATAGCAAGTTATAGCAAACTACGTTATGACGTATTAAAACACTTAAAGTATGTTACGGGTATAAGCTATTCCCTAATAGTAAATACCTTGCCTTATGTTTTAAACGTGCGAGTATAAAAATATTAAACGTTATAGACGGTTGAAATTTATTATAGACTTTAAAGGGATACACTGAAAATGTCACATGTATTTGTTTTACTCCTAAACGTAAATACCTTGTCTCAGGTTTTACTAATAGAACAGTAAAATTGTAGAATGTGGGATATGGGATTTTACTGCAAAATTTGCAAGAGTGCACCAATATTGTCATGTATGTTATTTATTCCTTATATGGGGAATCAACAACATACTAATCAACAATAAAAATATGGAGCTTTGAGAATTTCAATACTAAAATTCTTCAAGACTTACCAAACTACACTAATAATATCACATGTATAATTACTCTTCTGATTCTAAACACTTTTCCATATGTTCTAATACTTCAATAAAAATATGGGACACCGATAATTATAGTTTAATTAAGGTTTTATTAAATCATAAAAGTATTGTAACGTGTATATATTATTCTCCAAACGGTGAATACCTTTGCTTCAGGTTTTAGTGATGCAACAATTAAAAGATGGAATGTTAAAAATGGAAAATTATTTAATGATTTTACAAAAAAACCTGATATTGTTCAATGTATATGCTAGTCCCCTAAAAATTCTTACCTTTTTTTTTATTAGCGGATGGTGCTTTTTTTTTTTTTTTTTGTGTACATTTGATGTAATATATACAAATTACAAATTTTTCAAATACAAAAAAAGGCATCTAAAAGAAAATCATAACAGTCTTTTTACGAATGAGAGCATTAAAATAAAAATTGTTCCAGAGACGAGCTGCACGATGAAAGATGCGAAATTGATTGAATTTTGTTCGACAATATTCAATCAAAAAGGTGGTTTATTTAAATAGTTGTCGATGTTTATGTTAAACTCGCTTAATGGTTGCAAAATAAAAAGACATTTAAAAGTTAACGAAGATAAATTATACTTCCACATATAAACAAAAGATAAATACTTTTATACGTTTAGTTTATGTATATTGAGGATATTTATTTGATTAAAAAATATCGAGGAATGTGCGAACCGATCAAAAAGATAAATTAAACGGATGGCATGTTTTTGATGGCAATAGAGACTTTGTAACTTGCTTTGATCAGTCCTAC
>NC_061162.1:54522552-54560052 GCF_022113875.1 Hydra vulgaris | reverse complement strand
TCTGACCGTAAATTGAACGGAATTAAAACGTTTTAAAAACGTCCTGTTTTTACTGGGATGGTTTATGCCTAATAAATTATCATAAAATTGTGTCAAAACAAGTTTTATTCTCTTCCATAAAATAAGGCAATCAACACAATATTTCGTTACAGTTATTAAAATTATTATTATAATTATTTGTGTATGTATGTATGTGTATGTGTTTATATGATTCTATATTTTATAGGTATACCCAGCGGGCATTTGTTTTATATAAATATAAATATATATATAATTATATATTTATATACATACATACATATATATTTATACTTAAATGTATATATATATATATATATATATATATATATATATATATATATATATATATATATATATATATATATATATATATATATATATATATATATATATATATATATATATATGTAAATATATATATATATATATATATATATATATATATATATATGTATATATATATATATATATATATATATATATATATACGTATACATACATATATATATATATATATATATATATATATGTATACATACATATACATATATATATATATATATATATATATATATATATATATATATATATATATATACATATATATATGTAAATATATATATATATATGTAAATATATATATATATATATATATATATATATATATATATATATATATATATATATATATATATATATATATATATATATATATATATACATATATATATATATATACATATATATATATATATATATATATATATATATATATATATATATATATATATATATATATATATATATATATATATATATATATATATATATATATATATATATATATATATATATATATATATATATATATATATATATATATATATATATATATATATATTTATGTATATATGTATATATATATATATATATATATATATATATATATATATATATATATATATATATATATATATATATATATATATATATATATATATATATATATATATATATATATATATGTGTGCAAAGTGAAAACACCAGGTAAGTATTTATTTATTTAAAAATATCAAAACTGTACTTTGCGTGGCTTTTTCTGGGCAAAATCGATCACAAGGTCTTTCAGGTCCAGCTTGTCTGCAAGTTCGTGCTCAATGGAAAGAGTTGCCAACCCAACCAATGTGTCTTTGCACATGGATGATCGAATGTATGTCTTTATCAATTTTAGTTTGGAAAAACTACGCTCTCCACTAGCGACAAAAACAGGTAATGTCAGCAAAATACGAAGAGCAATACAAAGGTTGGGTAGACTGTCTTCCAAGTTTTGGCAAAGAATAAATCGAAAAACATCTTGAGGAGACTTTGTTTCTTCAGAAAGTCGTCGTGCAATAGACTGTAGTTCGCCACACAAAGCTGATGCAACTAAATCTCTGTTATCACCATGTTGTAAAGCAGATTCTAGTTTCATGCAACATTCCAATATTTCTTGTGAAGTTTTACTCTGTAGACCATGAATATGATATAAAAAACCAAATACAGATTCAATTGTTCTCATTTGTTCAAACCTTTCTTTAACCGACCTTATTGCTGTGTCAAGTATAGCAAAGAAAAAATTCACTTTGAAATTTTGTTTTGGATCTTGCACAGGCTCATCTTCAGCTTCATATGCAAATTGCTTTTTTCTCTGCCGTAATCATGGTTCTGCCTCAAAGGTTGGTAGTATCTCCAAATCCTTAGCAATTTCAGCAGCATCCACTAGCATTCTTGCAAAACCTATGTCACTCCTACAGTCAACCAAATAGGCTTGTGTGTGTTGTAACTGTTGTACAGCAGCATGAATATCCAAATCTTTAGCTTGGAGCTGCTTACTTGTTATATTGATTTCAAAAAGTATGTTGTACCATACAACAATTGAAACCACGAACTTAAACTTTGCAACACTATTCGCAAGTGCTTTAGCATCACTGCGTGCAGTGCTTCCTGAGGATCCAGTTAGAGAAGTATCATCAGCTATTTCTAGCAGTGCATCATATATGTTACCAAGTTCATATCGCAAAGGCTTTATAGCATCTATTCTGCTTTCCCATCTTGTTTCACTTAGAGGTTTAACAGTTAACGTAGGTTGATGACTAGTGAAAACTACCCACCGATGTGTTAAAGACGAAAAATATACATACACACGTTGGACAATATCAAAAAAACTTGTAGCCATTAGACAACAATTTGCAGCATCATTGACAACCAAATTAAGAGTATGCGCGCTGCAAGGAACAAACAATGCTCGAGGATTAATGTTTAATATTTTCTTTTGAACACCATTATTTTTGCCTATCATATTTGCGCCATTATCGTAGCCTTGGCCACGTAAATTATCAATAGGTAACTCCATTTCTTCTAGTTGTTGTATTATCGTTTCTGCCATATAGGCTCCAGTTGTTTTCTTTAAAGGTACAAAGCCTAAAAAATGTTCTTTGATACTAAACTCCTTTTTCAATGAATCAACTTTAACAAAACGAATAATTATTGTCATTTGCTCAACATGGCTACAGTCAGGAGTACCATCGAGAACTATTGAAAAATATTTCATTGCATTTGCTGTTTGTATGATTTCTTTCTTAATAGCATTTCCTAACAGTTGAATAAGTTCATTTTGTATATCTTTGCCAAGATAATGTGTATGAAGCTCTTTATTTAATATCTTTCGTAGATGTTCGTTCATTAATGAATCAAAAATGGCTAAGTATTGCGCAAATTTTAAAAAATTCCCGTTATTGGCACTGTACAATGTTTCATTTGTACCGCGAAAAGCTAGATTCTGTTCACCCAAAACTCTCACTAATGCTATTAAACGCTTTAGTATTTGCTGCCAATACTTTTCTTCATTCTTCATCTTGCGCAAAATTTCTGCATCTATTGTACTATCCCTCTGTAATCGCTGATGTAGTTCTTTCCACTTTTGATTTGAGTTCTGCAAATGTTCAGGACTTTTCTCGTGGGAAGAAAGAATTGCCGCCATGTTTTTCCAGTCACTTGAACCTGTATGAGTTAGTGATGATATGCCAATTGCTTTCATACTGAACAGTTTGCAACAGAAACAAAACACTGAGTCTTTTAATACTGAATACAAGAGCCAGCTGCGACATAATTCTTCTCCATTAGGAAGTTTTCTTAAGTAGTGAAATACTGAAAACTTTCGATTATTCTTATCATTTGGGAAACTGATATCTTTTATTTGCTGAGGTCCACGTTCTACAATGATTGCACGTGTATTATGACTAATTAGTAGAGGCCAAAGTGCTGGATCCTGTGGAATAACATTATCCGTTTTTTCTTCACTTGCTTGCTGTACATGTTCCTCGAGAGAATAATTCAATTGGCCATTATCTGCATTGGAAACGGAAACTGTTGAGTAAGAAAGTGTTTCACTCATCATCACATTATCATTAGCAACAACATTAGATATTTCTTCAGCTTCCATATCAGTGGGAATCTGTCCACCATTACTATCCTCTTTAGTAGAGTCTTTTCGGAATATAAACTTTAGCAATGAACCCTTCTGTTTTTCTTGTTCCCTCTGCTGTTCAACTTTTCGTTTACGATATTGAGCTCCTGAAGGCTTCTTTCTCTCAGCCATATCTGAAATGTAACAAGAAAATAATAAAATAAATTAATGTTGCGATGTTTAACTAATACATTAATAGGTTTTCTGTGATTGGCTTCAAGAATAAATTATATATAGCTAGCTAAAGTTTCCAACAGGTCTGAACAGCTCTGTACGGTTTTAACAGGTTATCATTTAACTGTATTATACAAAAAACAACTTGGCAAAGTTATACGTCCTGCTAGTATTTTTTGTGTTTTTTTAAACGGAAATGGAAGTTAGCTATATGAATGAGATTTCAATGTGTAATTAGCTGGTGCAGATCAAGACATATTGTAGAAGCGACTCAACAAAAAATTTAACCTGCTAGATGCATTGTGTTTAAATAATTCAAATTTTATTTTGTATAGCAAAGTTATACGTTTGGTGAAGTATAATAATAATATAATACGTAATATATAATAGCCCTAGATTTAAGCTAGTTATTATATATTCATATAAAAAATATTTTACTTTTCTTAATAAGTGTCTAAAACCTAATATAAATGTATAATAGTATATAGAATGTCACTATTCATCTATATGTATATATATATATATTGTCAGTATAAATTATATAAAGAATATAGTCGACTAACTATTGAAAGTTGTTATGAAAATCACTTTGATTGTAAAGACGCCGCCATATTTGTTATGATTTAGATTGCGTTCGGTAAAATGTACGTACATATTGCTCAATGAGCAAAAGCGTTGTTTTTTGTTAGCATATAAAAAAACTTATCAACTTTTAGGCGCCCCTAAACTTTGGCGCCCTAGGCGATTGCCTAGTTCGCCTATAGGGTGCACCGGCCCTGATGACATGAGCAATTAGCTGACAGGTGACAGCACACAGGCAGAATTTTGTTGACAAACGCCATTTTGAAGCGGACAAACAAGTTCAACTTTTTTGGTTTGTTACATTTTCTTAAGTCTGGACGGTGGCATGATTACAAAAAGGAAAAACAACGATTAGCAGTATTAAAATTATGGCTAAAAGAATAAGAATATGCTGATAATATTATAGAATAAGCATTATACAGTAGCTTCATAATTTCCACTGAAAATACGATTTCCATTATATGTCAGGTAGACATTATTGCCATTGTCTAAGCCTTGTTTTAAAACTTTAAATGGTATGGCTGATAGGTCATTGTCTGGATTGGAACGTTCACAGCATTCTGTAAAACATAATAAAGTCATTTTCATGATATCTTCTAATGAAATAATCTATATTAATTAAATTTTTACTACTAATTACTTTACGATAGAAAAGCATTGTTTTTGCAAAGTAAGGGGTAAATTATGCCATAAAATAAATTATTTTCTACTGTAAATATCTACTATAAGTCAATAAATTGATATATACGATTGTACATGTTATATATTTAACTAACCTAAAGTTTTATTTATTTAGGTAACTAAAATTTTAAAATAGTTTAGCATATGTCATGGTACTGTTGCAACGAGTAATTTTTTTGATCACGTTAACGAAAATGATAATTTGGTAGTTCCTAATATGCTAATACTTAAAGTTTTACTATAAGCGTAATTGGAACTACCAAAACATCATTTTCGTAAAACGTGATCAATACAATTATTTGTTGGAACAGTAACAAATGTCATACTAAAATTTTCTTACTAACAACATCAGGCATTTAAAATTAAAAACAAATTTTTTACTGAAGATTTCTCAAAACTTCATGTCTGCAAATAAATTATTCTGAATGAGTCCTTTTAAGTTTAAATTTAAAGATTTTGAAATTTAGCTCATTGCAAGTAATAATTAGTTTATCAAATTATTTATTGCTTGCGTTGAGTTTTAGCATTCTGAACAATATTCAGAGTGTTATAATAAAATGTTTAATAATTATCATCACTAAACGATAATTATTAAACATATAGTTATATCAATCTGAATATTATTAAGACGGCTAAAATTCACTACAAGTAATAATTATTTTACCAAAACGAGCACTGGAACTCTATTAACGGAAAAAACACAAAAAACACTTTACGTTGAATTTGTGAATAGTGAGACTTATTAGTCGCAATCAGACGTGTATTATCTTACCTCTGAAATTCAAAATGGCGTCTTACGCAAAAGCAGCTTCAAAAGTTTTTTCTGTAAGTGAAAGAGTCGTGGAGTTTAAGGTGTTTATGGACATTGTACACTCAAATAATCAGCATTATGTTAACGATAGAGCGAAGGAAATTATTGAAAAAATCAACGAGAAAGTCGGACGAAATAAAATTGAAAGTTAGTCTTACCATCGCGATGGGCGATGAATTGCAGTTTTCAACTCAATTGATGATGCTATTGCAATGAATCGAAACGAAGTCGCAATAAAGAACTGCAAGCTACCTGTATTTTTAGAAGAAGAGATCAATATGGTTTTTAATCACGATTAAATGCGATCCAACAATTCATGATGATGAATTAATCGAAAAATTGTCACCCTATATTAAAAGCGTCTTGTCGATTCAACACACTACATACAGCTTCGACCAAACAGTTAAGGATGGTCAACGTTTATTTCGTTTTGTATGTTGAATTGTATGGTTAGGGAATTGCCACATTATATTGAAATAAATGGAGCAAAAATCTTACTAAACTTTGCTGGGAAAAATTTTTTATGTATAGTATGTGGAAACACAAACAATAAATACAAATGATAAAAAAATCAGTAATATCGATAAAAACCTGGTTGCTGAAAAAAATCATAAAATTGACATGGAAAAGAAAAAAGAAACTTTTCAATTTAGTGTTCTTGCCTCTTTGACTTCAAACGTATTTCTCAGAGGTGAGGTGAATAAGTTTCTTTATAAAAAAAATAATAAACCCACTTTTAATTTTTTAGACAAACATGACCTTCAGCTACCAACAGAAGTAAAAAATAAACTTATAAACACACAAAAACACTATAAATTGGCTTTTGATGAAGCGAGGAACATCGAAAAACAAAAAGAAGCAACTCATCCTGTGGAAACGCTAGTAATCGACGAAGCACCATTTATCGAAGCAAAGAAGAAATAACAACGTAGGAAAGATAGGAAAAAGAAGGAGAACGGTGAAATCTCAAGCGCGAGCGACTTCGATTCGGATGTGGACATCTTGATGGGCGAAAACGTGAACAAACGTAAAAGAATCCATCCACAAACGTCAGTTAAAGAAAAACCATCTACCAAAGAAAGAGGAGACGAGAAACCCAAATGGCCTACATAAATAAAAGACTTTTTCAAAGGGAATTTTGGTGTTGGTATGAATTAGTTTCTTATATTTTTTACTCTTTTGCTTATTTATGTCTAATTTTATTTATATGTCGTTGGGTTTCTTCCTCAAAAGGTTTTTCCTGATCTAGGATAGATGCAAAATTTAGGTGGAAAAAGTTAAAAATTGCAATATTTTTTTAATAAAAAATCAAAAAATAAATAATAATAATGATAAAAATAAAAATGCAGCAATTAAATTTTACACCTCAAACGTAAACGGTTTGAGTAACGGAAGCAAACGCAAAACTATTATCAATAATTTAAAAAATAGACCACATGATGTTTTTCTGGTTCAGGAAACTCGTTTAGACAATGATAATATTAATTTGTTGAAAAACGATTGGGATGGTGACGTTTATTTTTCACCACGAACAATTCATATACGAGGAACTGCATTTTTATTAAAACAAAAATGTAAAAAACCAATTTTCTTAGCTAACGACTCAAAAGGACGTTTTAACTATGTGGCTTTAAAAATAAATGGTATGAAATTGTTGATAATTAACGTTTACGCACCTTACAGGGGCGGAAGTTCTCAAAAATTAGGAATTACTTTTTTTAATGAATTAACTAATGAATTCAATAATAAAGATTAAAATGATTTTCAAATTGTTATAGGTGGTGATTTAACGTAACACTATCAGAATAAGACAGATACCCCGCCATGTTTAGAAAAGACTGTCCGTCAATTAAAAATTTAAAAACTTTAGTAAACCTGTTAGAAATAGAAGATATTTGGAGAGTTTTTAATCCCTACAAAAATAAATATACTTTTGCTGCCGCTAACGGTGTGTCTCAATCGAGACTAGACCGCTTCTATATTAGAACATTTTTTGAGGCAACTATTTTAACTGATCACTTTAACGCACAAGCAGCGATTCTAAAAATAAAAAAAATTAATTTTAAATCAGAAACATGGATATTAAACAACAAACATTTAGAAAATGAAGAGTATAAATATCTTATAGAAGCGAGCTGTAACGATTGGGAACAACAAAAAAATAGTTTTGAAAATATTAAAGACTGGTAGAAAGCCGGGAAAAAAAATAAAAGAAATTTCGAAAAAGTTTAGCAAAAAACAAAAACAAAAAAAGAACAAAAGAGAATATAAACTTTTAAAAATTCTTAAAAATGCATCTAAAAAAATGCTTTTAAATAACAACTTGAAAAAATTGCATAATGATGTAAAAATTAAAATTGAACATATTGAATAAGAAAAAGCCGAAGGGGCGGCGATAAGAGCGAAAATTCAATAGAGATTGGAAGGCGAAAAATGTTTAAATAAAAAAAATGTTTTTTTTTTTTTTCGGACTAGAAAAACAGAAGCTCGCGAACCAGTATGTCACAGAAATAAATGGTAGTGATGGGGAAATCAAAACAGAGCAAAAAGAAGTTCTGACTGAATTTGAAAATTTTTATAAAAATCTTTACAAAAAAAAAAAAAATGACAAACCTTCTCAAGAGTTTTGTTTTTAAATGCTAAAGTTCAAAAAATGACTGAGGATGAAAATAAAATTCTAGAAAAAGAAATTTCTGAATGCGAAATAAATAAAAGCTTAGGACAAACGAAGAATAACAAATCTCCCGGCTTAGACGGGCTTACCATTGAGTTCTATAAAAAACTTTTTCGAAATAATCAAAAAAGATATAACTGATACGTTAAATAATGTTTTGTCTACGGGAGAAATGATAAATTCACAAAAAGAAGCCATGATTATATGTATTTTAAAAAGGTAACAAAAATGATATAGAAAATTGGAGACCTATATCACTCACAAATGTTGATTACAAAGTTCTAACAAAATATTTAGCAAATAGACTCAAAAACATATTACCAAACATAATACATAGCAACCAAACAGCATGTATCAAAAACAGAACTATAAATTATAATCTTAGTTACACCAGAGATACTATAAGTATTGCTAAAACAAGCGATTTAGATGCTTGCATTCTTTCTATAGATCAGGTGAAGGCTTTTAACAGGGTAAATAGGAACTTTTTGTTTAAAAGTTTGAAACATTTTGGTTTCGGAAAATATTTTATATTTTTTATTAAAACAATCTATAAGAAAATTTTTGCAAAAATTAAAATTAACGAATGCTTATCTGAAAAAATAAATATTTTAAGAGGAGCAAGACAAGGTTGTCCTTTGTCAATGATATTATATATCATTCAAGCAGAAATATTTTCAACTTTTGTTAGACAATGCGAAAAAATCAAAGGTGTTATTGTTAAAGGAAAAGAAACAAAAATACAGCAATACGCTGATGACACTAATTTTTATCTAACCGAACAACCCTACCGAACAAACATTATTTAAACAAATTAGAAACAAAGATAAACAACTTTTTTTGGGGTAGAAGAGTCTGTCGACTCAACAAAGCAAAAACCCAACAAAAAATAGAAAACGGTGGGGCAGGTTTAAACAACCTAATAAATAAACTTAAAGCTATTCAATTACAATGGGTAAGCAAAGTTCATAACGAAAACATTGATGGACCATGGAAAGATCCCAGCCGGCATTATTACGTTGTTTCAACGTTGAAATTCGGTTGAAGCGTTGTTTCAACGTTGTTCAACTATGTCACAACGTTAAATCAACGTTACCGTTTAAACGTTGAGTATTTAACGTTATTTCAACGTTAAATCAACGTTACCGTTTAAACATTGATTATTTAACGTTATTTCAACGTCATTATTTCAATCATTGTTGACAAAAAATACGATATAAAATTTATGCGCGCGCAGAAATGGAAGTAAAAACGTAAACATTATTTCAACGATTAAAGTTATAGAGATTTATAATGGAAAAAAAAAATGTAAATACTGAACTTATATCATATAGAATTTTCAAGAGATCGAAAACATGTTCAGACGATTTTCCTGAAAGAACATTATCGTTAAAAAATCGATATTTTTCGTTTAACTTGGGCTACAATGCTCAAAGACTGATATTATTAAATGTAAATATAATACAGCTTTTTCAAAAAATGATCCATTAAATTATGTTGAATTTAATGCTAAGCGTTGTTTTTTAATAGAGCATCAAGAATTAAAAAAGTAAATTGATAACTTTAAAAAAGAACTTCAGCACGAAATAAAAAAATAAAGATTTATTTGAAAAATTAACTTCAACAACATCAGTTATTACTATGAAAACAGACAAACTTGTATATAAACATAATCCAAACAAATCGTGTTATTGCAATTTACTTGTATACAAACATTTATTTAAAAAATAATAGATCTTGCGACTTTTATACTGGCCTTACATCTGTCAATGTGTTTCATCAGTTAGTGCAGTATCACCATTAATCAAAAGAGATAAAGTGATATTAAAAAAACATTTACTTCTGTTTTTTGAAATTTAAAAAAAATCCTTAACTACTCGGACCAAAATAAATGTAATGCAGCAAAGATGAATTTTTAATGATGCTAATACTTGGATTATTGACAGCTGATTTTGCTGACAAGTTTAATATATTTTTAGGATTAGTGAATGCAATATTTTCTTCATTGTTGAAAGCTTCCAGCTCACTTTTAAACCACATGGTTTTTGTTCCAAGTAAAGATGTTATAAGACAGGCAATGCAAAACAGATTTTAGAAATTAAATTATTCAGACTAACACTAAATTTCAGATATAACAGAATTTATAATGGAAACACCTTAAAATTTTGACTTACAGAAACTAACAGGGAATGAATACAAACATTACAACAATATAAAAACATAAGTACCCGTAGCTCCAAATTCATCAATAATTTCTTTAAAAAATTTCTAAAGCTTACAGAAGCTAAATTTTGGATAAAAAAATTACATATCGCAAAAACTATTTAGATTGTATTACAAAATACTCTTGTATAATGTATGATTAAGGCTGTAATAATAATTTTTTAGTACAAATGAAGTGATTTTAATTAAATCCATTTTTATCAGTCACTTTAAAAATATGATGAATATTTGTATAAAGATAATTAAAATTTCAAACAATAATATTAGCTTTACTTGTTTGTTTTTTTTAGGTGAATCAATTGCAATTGATGGAATATCTTTAAAATGCTGAGGTAATCCAAATAATTTTTAATTATTCAGGAATTTTAAGGATTAAATTATTTAGCAAAAAAATTGTTTGATAATGAGTTCAATTTAAATTTTAAAAAAAAATTAATATTAGTTCTCGCACAATTAATATCAGTTCTCTTATCTATTAAAATTTAGAATATTTTCCAACAATTTTGTGACCTCCATGAATATGAAGGGGAAAGGTGGAAATATGCTTTAAGAGCACTAATTTATATGGTGTAGTGAAAGGTATACCTTTATAAGATATGTAAAACTTTTTTATTCTCATTTTTTATATATTCAAAAATTTCATCTTGTGTTTTTTTTTTTGTTTTTTTTCTAATTCTTTTTTATTAACAGCTTCTTCTATTAAATACGATGGAGCGACTGAAACTTTAATTGATGGCGGAAAAGAAAAAAATTCAGATTGATTGATATAAATTTATATTTATAAAAATCAATCTAAAATTTCTTTATTGAAATATTTACATGTATTTCAATAAAGAAATATTTTCTTTTTGTCTGCTAATATTTTTTTTTTCAGTGTTAATTCAACATTACAAATTAAAACTCAATTATGAAAAAAGCCTAGATTTGAGTTGATGTTTTAAGTAAAATAAGAAATACCCAAAAAGTAACTGATGTAATATTTTTAATTTTTGATAAAAAAAAATTCTAATAATGTTTAAAATTAGTATTAATATTAATGTTTATTAGATGAAGATGAGTAAAAAATAAGTAATGTTTATTAGATGAAGATAAGTAAAAAAATAAGTTACAAGTTATTTTTTGGTCTTGAAAATTGTTTGAATGATAATTTATTATTTATCAAAATATTTTCTTTTTTAATTTTTGTTGTTTTTATATTTTAATTAAAAGTAGATATTATTGTGTCATATTATAATATACCTTATATTATACTAATATATTTTATATTAATAATGAGTATTTTTGTTTTTTTGTATTTCTATTTTTTTTTCAATATTCCACAATTATCTTATGTAGATGTTTAGTTTTAGCAACCTAGTATTCTTTCGTTATTTGTCTTTGTTATTGAGCCTTAAGTTATTTGAACATAATATATTCAGAACTCTGCTGAATAAAAGAGTAATAAATAAGTTAATAAAAATAAGTTTAAAATATAATAAATTTATAAAATAAAGAAAATTTTATCTTTGCTTATAATGTCTACTAATGTTATTGTTTAGCAAGTATCATGGTTATAAAATGTTCAAATTTAGCTAGTTTAATTAGGCCTGTTAGTACACTTATATTATGGTTTCTTCATTTTTTATTAGTTCATGTAATTTTTTCAAAATTGAATATGCGGAAAGGAGCTGTTTGGAATGAAGATTTACAAGTAGAAGTAATTCTCTCTGATTGGATTAGTGATAAAACTGTTTGTCGGCTTCCAGGTACCAAAGCATTGACTACACTAAAATGCAGAGAAGAATTGGCTTAAGTTTATACAAATAAAAACTAAATTCTCTTTAGGTATTACATCTATATATTACAATTATTATTTTTTAAATAATGTGGTAAGAAGAGTTATTTTGTTGATACAAAATATATAACTATTTGTATAACTATTTCAATTCTAAAAGAAAGCAAACAGTATTGTGAAAATTTAAAATTCACAACTACAAAAGAAAAATGTGATAATGAGAATGTTGACAAGTGGATGCAAGATTTGCACACAAGTGGAAACTTGGATGCAAATTTTCCACTTGTGTGGTTTGGATGGTTCTCCACAATATAATATATCCCCACAAGCATAATATTAGATTTACTTCATGTTTTTTTACAGATAAATCAATTACAGTTAATTGGTGGAGTTACCTCATTTATAATCAGGGTGTCTGCAGCTCCTCTAAAATCCTCTAAAGCCTCTTTTTTTAAAACCACTTCTATAATCCTCTATTATCCTCTAAAGAGGTAAAAATTTGATCAAAGCTCCTCATTAATTCTTCCTTTTTTAATTTTTGATGGATGTATAATGTTCAAAATACCTATTCTCGGTCTGCAAAACTGGTTAACGCTTTAAAGTGCATGGAATTGTAAAAAATTGCTTTAGAAAATGCATGCTATTTAACATAACAAATGACATTATTTGATCTCTGTCCAAGCCCCATAAGTGTATAAACATGGACGTTAAACCATTAATAAATGGCTACATAAAATTTCTTATAAAAATTTTATGTGGCCACCCCGAAAATTATTTTTCAATGCTAGAAATGTTTTATATTTTGATTATTAATTTATTTTTAATATGTTAAAAAGGTTGTTTTATTTAAATTAAATATTTGAAAAAGTTATTAATAACCAACTAACAGTTATATTATTTTTTAAAAGTTCAGAGTATTTTCGAAAAGTTATATGGCCTCCATGGATATGAAGGGCGAAGGTGGAAAAATATGTTTTAAGTACACTAATCTATATGGCGTTGAAAAAGATATACCTTCATAAGTTGTAACACTTTTCCATTCATTATTTATTTTTTAAATCTTCCCTTTTAGTTTTTTTTTAATATATTTTTTTATTTACAGCTTCTTATAATATACTCAATGGACCAAAAGAACCCTCGGTTAATGGAACATTGTTTGACTTTCTAAATTACGCTTTATTTCAAAAAGGTGGTGGAAAAGAAAAGAAATTTGTGTAGATTTTATTCAATTACATGTAAATATATGTAATATATTTATAGACTATGAATAGATTTAATATCCATAATATACCTTGATAATGTACAGCAACACTAATGTACATGCATAGTACGTTTTGATGGTGATCATATTTTGACGCACATAGCACGTTTACATACATATATACATTTTGACATACATACATAGCACGTTTTGATGGTGAAAAAGTGTTTTACAGTCGTTTAACGTTGATAAATCAACGTTAAAAAAACTATCATTTTAAACGTTGTTGTAACGTTTTTTCGCGTCGAATTAACGTTGATATAACGTTTGAATCTAACGTTGATTTAAAGTTGATAAATCAATGTTGAAAAAAACTTTCATTCTAAACGTTAAATCAACGTAAACTCAACGTTATTGTAACGTTTTTTCGCGTCGAATCAACGTTGATATAACGTTTGAACCTAACGTTGATTTAACGTTGATAAATCAACGTTGAAAAAAACTTTCATTCTAAACGTTAAACCAACGTTAATTCAACGTTAGGTTTCAACGATATTTCAACGTTATTTCAACGTTATTTGCCGGCTGGGATGCAATAGTAAATATGTTAAACTCATATAGAAACGCCAACCAAAATATTTACGTTTTTAAAACAAACCCTACTCAAACTAATAAACTTCCACCTTTCTATGGTCAGCTATTAACTAATTGGCACAAATTAAAAGAAAAATACGGTTTACTCGTAACAGAATTTGAAGATATATTAAATGAATCTTTTTTTTTAAACAAAAATATCAAAAAGTTACCAAAAACGTTTTTAACTCCAGATAAAATTCACTTAAATAATGATCTCGTTTTAATTTTTAGTATAGTTAAAAAAAAAAAATTTAGTTTAGTTTTAGTTAAAAATTAAAGCCGATATTACAAAAACATTTCAACCAGGGTTTTTGAATTATAGAAGTGTAAATTTGAACGAAAACAATTTAGATGAAATTATCAAAGCACTCCCGAGGGAATGGAGACAAAAAATTATAACGTAATCTCAAATATACGATCATAAAAAAGCCCCACTATATATAGCAAAAAGAAAACTAAAATATGAATGGAAAAACCTTACTGTTTTAACGTTATACAATTTGTTAAACAAACCTATCAAAAAAATTAAATATAAGTATAATAATTGGAAGTCCTTGTTTGATAGCATGGACAGTTTAAATGATAATGATTGGAAACATTTCTTTATGAAACTTTCTGAAAGAAGCGTTGATAATAAAGCGGGCGAAATTCGCTGCAATGCGGCGCATTTTATATTACCAACAAACGAAAAGATGTTTGATATAAAAGCAGCTATGCCCACAATGCAAGACAAAAGTTGAAACAACTGCTCACATGATCTATGATGTGAGAAAGTGCAACCTTTAATTTTTAATGTTTTAGACATTTTAGAGCAACTCTACCCTATAGAATACCCTCATATTAATAATTTAAAATTTTTATTATTCGGCTGTGAAAAAAGGGCCGAGCAAAGAGAGTTTGGAAATATTTTATTGGATGTTTTATTAACAGAAGTTTTTTATAATAGAATGAAGAGCCACTTTGAAAATAAGATTTTTACAAACAAGCATCTTTTAAAAAAACTAAACTAATATAATTAAATTTTCACTTGACTAACTTGCTTTAAAATATTAGGCGGGTGGTTTAAATCAGAATGAATATAATTTAATATATATCTGGGCTTAGAATATGGTAGAAAAGTTGGGTCATTGAGATTTAATATGACATCAAGGTAATTTTGAAAAACAGCTGGGGATTTAATCACATACATATATATACTTTTTTATTTTTTTATTTATAAATGGCGGAAAATAATATTTTGAATGTTTTTGATATATTTACTAGAGAAAACACTACATTTTTAACAAATGACTTTGACCCTGACGTGAATTATTTTAATAAATTTTTAATACATACTTTTTGTTTTAATATAAGTGATGCCTCACGATATTTAAATTCTTCTTTATCAAATTTTTCATTATTAAACTTGAACAGAAGTATGAGTAAAAATTTTGAATCTTTAAATATGACTTTAAAAAATTTAAACTACAATTTTAGTGTAATCTGTCTGACGGAAACTTGGTGTCAAAATGGCGATGAAATAAATTCTAATTTTTTTTTACCAGGTTATAATTCAATACACCAATCCAGGAAAAACGGCATTGGCGGGGGCGTATGTATTTTTATTCTTAATTCTTTTACTTTTAGAAAATTACTTAGCCTTAGTGTCAATGATGCTAATTGTGAGTCGTTATCAATTGAAATTCTTATCGGAAAACTAAAAATATTTTTATAACTTCTCTTTACAGACCGCCTAATGGTAATTTTGAAGTATTTTAAAAACACTTAAAATGTATATTGCCAAAATTCATTAAAAACACATTTATATAACTGGCGATTTTAACATAGATATTCAAAAAATAAATAATGATTCCTACGCTAAACGGTTTGTAAATACTCTACTTCAGAATAGTTTAATACATGTAATCGACAAACCAACGCGCGTAACACGCAATACCTGTTCAATTATTGATAACAATTTTACTTAAGTTGCCATGACTTGCCAAATCAAAAGTGGAATATTAAAAACTGATATTAGCGATAATTTTCCGATTTTTCTTATAAATTACACTTTGATTTCTAAATCTAAAAATTCCTTCGTAACATATGTAAGACAAATAAACAACCAATCTATTATAAAATTTAAAGAACTATTAACAGAAACTAATTAGAATCTTCTAACTGAGTGCAATGATGCTAATGACGCATACAATGTTCCTTTTTAAAAATTAAAAAAAAAAAACTAATTCCAAAAAAATAAATAACCCGTGGATGGCAAATGGTCTTAGAAAATCATCCAGAAAAAAACAAAGGTTATATGACAAATTTTTAAAAAATAAAACTTATAACAATGAAATTAAATACAAAAAGTATAAAAATTGTTTAAAAAGAATAAAAAAGGAAATAAAAATAAGTTATTATTTTAACCTCCTTTTAACGTTTAAAAGAAAATAGTAAAAAGACATGGGAAGTAATTAAAGAAGTTACAGGAAAAAAGCAATTACATAAAAACACTATTCCAATTAGAATAAAGCTTAACTCGAACAGAGAAATATTTGATAAAAAAGAAATAGCTCAAAACATCAACAAATTTGATATAAAAATAGGAAAAAAATTAGCAGCTGACATAACTCCTGGAAATAAAACATTCAAATCCTATTTAAAAAAAACTCACTATGTAATGGATGAGTCGGAACTGTCTCTAAATGAACTTCAGGCATCCTTTAATGCGCTTAAAATAAATAAAAGAGCCGGGTTTGACGATATTAATGTTAATGTTCTTAATGCTGTTTTTGATGCTATTAAGTTACCTCTTTTGTTTACCTTCAATCTTTCAATTACAACTGGTATTTTTCCTTGTCAATTAAAAATAGCAAGAGTAGTCCCCGTATACAAAAATGACAATTCTATACCATCTAACTACAGACCTATATCTATTTTATTCTTGTTTTTCAAAATTGCTTGAGCGTATTATGTATAACAGACTGTATAGTTATCTTGAAAAACAATATCTTATTCAGCAAACAGTTTGGTTTCCGGCAAGGGCATTCAACACATCATGCATTAACTGATTTAGCCAGTCAAATACTGGATGGGTTTGCTAAAAAAAGTTATACACTCGGCTTGTTCATTGATTTGTCAAAAGCTTTTGACACTGTTGATCATAAAATTCTCTTGTACAAACTAGAAACATATGGAGTAACAAATAACTACTTAAAATGGATAAAGCTACCTTAAAAATAGAAAACAAGGAGTATCTTATGATTCAACATGTACAAAGTTCGAAACAATAAGCTGTGGGGTTCCTCAATGCTCTATTCTTGGACTCTTACTGTTTCTGATTTACGTAAATGATATCTATCTATCTTCAACCATGCTTAATTTTGTTCTTTTTGCTGATGACACTGATCTTTTTTATACCCATTCCAATTTAAAATCAATTTTCATTACAGTTAATCGTGAGCTGGAGAACCTTAATGACTGGTTTAAATCAAACAAACTTTCTTTGAATATCAGTAAAACTAAGTACATTTTATTCCATAACCAATCTAAATCCAATGACTTGCCCCTGCAACTTTCTCAGCTAATAATAAATAACAATATAGTAAACAGAGTTTCATCACTTAAAATTTTAGGAATAATATTTGATGAACATCTTAATTGGAAAAATCATATTACGCTAATTGAGAACAAAATTTCTAAAACTATAGGCATTATGTATAAAACAAAACACCAGGATTTTGAAAGCATGTCGTTTAAATATCAAAACGACATGCTTTCAAAATCCTTCAATAACCGATTTGTAAAAATTAATCATAAATACCTAACAAGGTGCTCTACCTATAATTTTAATTTACCTAAGTCAACTCTTAAAACATCTGACTACTCAATTTCATATAGAGGCCCTCGCCTGTGTAACATAGTTCTTAATGAAAACATGAAAAGTATAATTTCAATTAATTATATATAGTTAAACAGTATTTACTTGAATTAACAGACGGAAACATATTTTTGCATTTTTTTAATAAAAAAAAAAAAAAAAGGTCTTGTAATATTTCTTAATATATCTGATTATTTATCTTTTGCATTTTATGGTATTCTTGTTGTAATAATGTGTTAACTTGTTTTTTTATATAACGAGTATTTGTAAATTTATATAATGAGAAATTTGTTAAAAGTACTTTACTATACTATACTATACTTTACTATATTATACTATTACTATAGGGGCTTGATGACAAGACTTCTTTCTTCTACTTGCTCCTGTCGTTATTTTTTTTTATTTAAATTTTATTGATGAAATTTGTAAAACAAGAACGTTGTAAAATGTTCATAAAGACGAATTATATATATAAATTAAAAAAAAAAAAAAAAAAAAAAATTATAATTTTCATGTTGCACTGTTTTGATATAATAAGTTTTTTTTTTTTTTTAGTATTTTAACAAAATATTTTTTGATTCGTCAAAAATTCCAAAACCATTATTACGGTATAATCCAAAATGATTGAAAAAAAAAAAAAAATGTTTAACGGTGCTGAAGTTTGTGAACTTGTGGGAATTTATCTTTAGTATGAATTTGCACAATTTTATAATAAAAATGATTTCGGATGATACGGCAATGAAGGACTAGCAATTTTTAAAAAAAAGAGTGTTGTCTAAATGGAAAAAACCAAAAAAAAATTTTGTTCGCAGGGTTCAAATTATTTAACAAGAAATTATCCTCAAGCTTTATCTGTTACCGATTCACAATATGGAAATGTATTTTAAGGCCTTTGTATTTTAGGGGAAAAGGCTGTAGATTTGTAAAACTGGTAATAGATGCGTATATTGCAACAAATTTAGTATATGTTTGTGTATGAACAATTCTAAAAGCTGTTTCTTCAACTATTATTGGTAAAGTTTAAATTGATCATGAATAAACAAATTGCAGACTCTAACGAGAGGATGTATATACTTTTTGTGATGTGTATTTGTATTTTGTAATGTAATAAAATTTCATTATATTGAATAATGTGTTTAAAAAAAATCAAAAAATCCAATATATATATATATTTTTTTTTAGTTACTTAAAGTTTTATGGTGTTCTCAATTCGATTAAATTCCATGCAACAATTTCTTAATGTTTGAATATGACAGTCATAAAACAATTGCAAACCTTCTCAGCTGGAGGGGGTTTAATCTTCAAACAATTATGGCATTCTAACAATATGAGATGTACAAAATTTATAACTTTTTGATGAATATCAGTTTAGCAAAAAATAAAAAATAAAATAAATATTTTGTCAATATTTTGCCCTCAATTTGAAAGCAGGCGGCAACACTTTAAGGTTTTCTTGCTACCTAGTCCCAATTTTCACGTTTTTTTTTGCAAAGCATCCTTATTTGTCATAGAAATGAACATGTAAATATTTAGTTTTTGATTCATGTTTGTGTTATGTTAGTTAACTATCCTGGGTCCATTAAAGACATTACATTTTTACTGGCAGTTTTTGATCCCCTCCGTTTTTCACCAGTTGTCTTTTTTTCATATATACGCTACCCATTGAAAAGGATGTTATAAAATTGGACCCCCGCCTATTTCAACTTTTTTTGTTAATAACGTTTTTAGTCTAAAAAATTTTTTTTTGGAGGAGGATGGGGGGCTTAATTTTTAAGACATTGTGCCATTTTCATCCATATTTAGTGGGTTGTTTGATACTTTAAGGCTGCCAAAACTCCTTTTTTAAAACTCGAAAACAAATACATATAAATTATTTTACTAAATCTGAATATTAAAAACTTTTAATACCCGAAAAAAGTTTTTATCAATGAACCATAGGATATATACAAAGTTGATCAGGATTTATTATTTATTAGTTTTATTTCGGTTGCTCGTTTTTTAAACAGTTGTACGCATTGAATAATAATATTATTGTAATATAGTTCAAGTATTATGCGATGAATTTTAATGTAGCTAGTAATAGGCAGTTTAGGCAATATTTATAGCAAATGTAAATATTTTTTATATTAAATGCATTATATTCCTTAATATATTTCATTTTCAAAATGGTTTCAACCACCTCTGTAGCAAAGATATACGTGTTTTAATATTTTCAATTCATAGACTATTTATGAAATATTTTCTTAAAGTATCTCGTTTAATTTTTGGCACGGAAAAAAAAAACTTTTTTTTTTTTTTTTGCGTAAAACGTTGCGTAAACTAACTTATAATAAAATTTTATTAGAAAATAAATTGTAAATCTAAATTATTTGAACAATTCATAAGTAGAATTTTTTTTGGGGTTAACGCAGACATACCATGAAATAGTCAAATAACTGTATAATATGTTTAAATATGTTTAAAACTTTTTTGACACAAATTAAATTTTCAAATGTTTTAATCTATAATACGTTGAGCGTAACAAAACTTTGATGATAAATATTAACTTAAATTAATTTTATTTTTCTTTAACAAATTATCAATTGAACAACGTGGACCCAAATAAAACACGCCGAAAACGTCAAAATATGTACAAAATAAACATAAATCTAAAATTTATTTTTACACAAACAAATAAAGAAATTAGTAAAAGACTTGTTAATAATTTCAGTATTGTTATAGATTTAAAAAAAGATTTAACCACTTATAGTCTACTGATTTGACTAATTTATTGTTTTCTGCACCTATCATAATATAAAAAATGTTCTATTTTTTAATGGGGTTAAGGTTTTTAACTTTTTTTAAAATTTTGAAAACAGTGAATGAAAAACTCGTTGAATTGTTCTATTTCATTGTGTTTGGCTTTATTTGATTGTTACTCTCGAGTCCTTAATTCCAAGGAGGGGGGGGGCGTTTATTAATTTTGGGGAAACTTTGCCACCCACACTAAGCTTAAAAAGACCCCCCTCCCGTTTATTAATTTTTACTTGTTTTAACAAAAAAATTATGTCTAAAAACTAAAAAAAAATTAGTGAAAATTAGCTTTAAAAATCAAAAAATACATACTAGTTACTGATAAGTAATAAATTTTTCAGTGTAAATTCTGACCCTCCCCTTCCCCGGTTCATTAAATCTTGACTAAACTCCTCCATCCACTTTTATTAACCCCATCCCTCTTGTATAAAGAAATTGAGATTACATAGATTAACAGATACGGAATTAACATAGATTAACAGTCATGGAAATTAACAGTCATGAAAATTCTTATACGGGTTATCTTATCTATCTATTTGTCTTAAACTTTTTAATAGATGTCTTAAATCGTTTTGTCTTTGAAATAAATTATTACACTATTAATGTACCCAAATTTGACTATATGTTGCAAACTCAGAAATTTCACTTTTCAAAATTCATTTAAAACTTAGCATACTTCATATCGGTAAACTTACTGAAAAAATATTTTAATTATCGAATTTCAATTCAAACTTCAGAGCACGCTGTGTGTGTATTGTTAACAAACAATTTTATACATAATTTGCCTTGGCTATTCCGTTCATAAATTAGACAAAATTGTCTAACTTACTTAACGAAGTGCACCAATGAGAAGGTAAGCCATAGGACTTTGCACTCCATCCGTGAGCTGTCATGTTGCCTAAGGTTAGCCCTCCATTTCTGGATTCTTTCCTTTACTTGATAGGCAGTTCATGTAAAAGTAATAGTAAATTAGCCTAAGGTTAGCCCTCCATTTCTGGATTCTTTCCTTTTTTTGATAGGCAGTTCATGTAAAAGTAATAGTAAATTAGCCTAAGGTTAGCCCTCCATTTCTGGATACTTTCCTTTACTTGATAGGCTAGTTCATGTAAAAGTATTAGTTTTTTGCATAAGCTTTTTTTTTTTTTTTTAATAATAATAATGTGCAGTTAAGCTGCAAATAAACAACAACAAATAAACAAAATTGGTGCAGATAAACATATCAGATATGATTCATACTATTTACAAAGATAAAAACCACTGAACTCAAATGTAGTAAAAAAAACTATTGGAACATAACAATAAAAGAAATAAGATTAATATATACTGTAACATAATTCTGAATTTACATTAAATAAAACCTCGCAATTCTAGCTACAAAGAATAAGATCACCTTTTTCAAAATCTATTAATAAAGGAAATGACCATACTTCATCAGGTTCATTATCATACTTAACAAGGTATGTAGTTCTTCTACCGTTTAATTGATCAATTTGAACCACTTGCACACGTTCCCAAGATATTTCATGAGCATCTTCTTCTCTAACACGATGTTGTACAGAAAAACCTACAAAATCAGATGGATTGTTAATAAATTTTGATAAAGAGTGCTTTTTTTGTTGCTCTATTAATTTGTTTAGTCTTGCATCCTGAATTTTTTCCATTAATTCTTTTTTTTTGTTTTCAACACCTGCATCACGCATTGTACGAGGCTTTAAATTATTACTTATATTATTACTTAAAGATAGTTTGTTTGGTGTTAAATTTGCTTGAATAACAATAAGAAAATTTTGATATAATTCCTCTGAAGGCAAGTTTATTCTTTTGCTTCCTTCTACCTTTGTTTTACAAAAAAGTTTTTTGTCACATTCGACACCTAAGATTATGCGATAAAAATTAAGTTGAGCTAGGAGTACTTTTGATTTCAATGGCTCTTCTATATTAAAAACTGTTTTCTCTGCTTCCTCTAATGATATCCAAGCCCTTACATTTAAATTTATCAAATCATTACAAGCTGCAATCTTTTTATGTTGTAGTTTAATTTCTTCTCGATTTTTTTCTTCTTGCTTTGCTAGAAGGTGCATAGCTTTATCTTTTTTAAGAGCTTCTTTTCTTTCTTCTTTGCTTTTCATTAATAATACTTTAGTTCTTGAATATTCAAGCAATTGTTTTCTTTCTTCATCTGATTTACCATTAAGCTGTTCTAATGTTTGGTTCTGAGACCACATTGTCAAAGCCTGGATAGTTTGAACATTTGCATTGGGTTTTGTGTGAACCGTTAAATCCAAAATGGCAAAGTCGCTTTCTGATGCTTTATTAGTGACAGGGACATTAGAAGCAGCTTCAGAAACAGAATTAGATGGATTCCAATATTTACCACCTGGTAACTGATCAAGTTTTTATTTATCAAATTATTTTCAAGCATTGCTTCTGCAACTTGAAATTGACCTAAAATTGAAGCTTCCTGCATTAACCTACATTTTACAGCGGCTGATGGCAGTCTATTTATGTTCTTTTTGGCTAGTTTGTTTAAAACTACTTTTATGACTTCATTGACACTATTCATACTCACGTTCATTGAAAGAAGTTTCATTATTGTTTCTCGAATGTCATCACTGCATCTGCCATCTACAAATGTTATTACTTCGTCATCATCCAGCAAAGAAACCAATTTTTGAAGTTCTAGATTCTCCTCTTTTAAAATGTTTGTCTTACTATATAACGAAACAACTTCCTTCTCTAAACTTATAACATCTTTCGTATTGTTGTCAATAATATAGTGGGTTTTATTTTGCAAAATAATTTTTAAATTACTCACTTTTTTTTGCAGCTTTATTTTTTCGTTTTTTAATTCAGAAATGTTTATATCTGAGTTTTCAAGAATTGAATTAATATCTGTTATTTTATTTTTTAATTGCAATATTATTATTTTTTCTTCATTTTTTAACGAATTTATTTTATTCTTTTTTATTTCCAGCTGAGTATCACGATATTTTATTTTTTTATTCAAATTTCTAACATTAAATGATTCTTTTTTTGACTTTAATAGCTCTAATTTGTTTTCAATATTATTAAGCTTTTCTTCTTTTTCACAATAACACTTTTTAATAAAGTTTAATTCAGCTTCTATTAGAGAGTTTTTCGAATTAAGTATTTTTAGATTGTTTGACATATCTTCAAAATCTTTTAGATGTGTAAAATAATCTATTTGTAAATCAATCATAGACTCCATTTTCCTTTTTAAAATTTTATTTTCTTTTTTAAGCATTTTGTTTTCGCTTATCAGTATTGTTTCTTTAGGAATTTCTGATGCACTCACTGTATTATCAGAAAAATTTGCCACAGGTGGAAAAAAGGCTTCACCTAATAACAATGCTAATTTTTTATTTTTTCGTTGTTTCTTTAATTTTCTGATGGTGTCAACTAATCTAATTATCTTTGTGGCTAAAGCTTTCTTGCAGCAGAACAGTTCAACTTTAAAATCCAAACAATATCTACAATATATTGCATCATAAGATGTATCTTTTAAAGCCAAATACCAACTATAAATATTTTCATTTATCATTTTATCTAAACAAATAAAAATTTTCCAGTCATCAATTCGAACAAATATATAAACATATAAATATATTATTTCAATGTCTTTTACTTATTTTATATATATAAATATATATATATATATATATATATATATATATATATATATATATATATATATATATATATATATATATATATATATGTATATATGTGTATATATATATATATATATATATATATATATATATATATATATATATATATATATATATATATATATATATATATATATATATATATATATATATATATATATATATATATATATATATATATAAATTTATATATATATATAAACTTAAAAATTAAGTAAATTGTATAAAAAAAAAATTGTTAAGTTACAAATTAGACTTACTGATAAACTGCTGAGATTTAATTACTAATTGGTTAGCAACAACCACATTAACAACACAAAACAAGCTCACTTTAGAATACCTTAAGTTAAAATTTACAATAAAATCTCAGCTATATAAAATATAGAATTCAACGTCTGCAAAAATCTTTTCTCAAGTAAAAGAGAAACGGCAAATTTAATAAAAATATCTAAAGACGGGGGAAATTATAATAATCTTTACTTAGAAAACAAAAAACTCACCCTATTAAACTACAAAAAAAAAAAAAAAAAACTTGTTCACTTAATAAATAAATAGTTGCAGAACTTATTTTTACGTGGGGACAAATGAGTTGTTTTAATTTACTTGCATTTTAACAAAACTGAAAGATTTGAAACTAAATAACTTTATCAATTCTAAACCAAAACGTCGTCCCCAAACAAATTATTGTAGTACAACCTTTTCTAAAAAAAATAACATCTACATGTACGTATATAATATTTATTTTCATGGGTGGGTTTTTATACTTCAAAACCTACATAAAATCATTTCTGGCATTTTTTGGACGAAGTTTTTCAAAAATATATTAACGATTTTTTCCGCGATAAAATGTCACGTGACAAAACCCCCTACTAATAATGATAAATATATTTGAAAAGATTTAAATAATATGTTTGTTGTTATATTTAGGACAGTGGGTTTGTAAAAATTCTTTTTTCTCTCTTTTTTTTTTCAAATTTTTTAGTGCAAACTCTGAGTATTATTAGTAATACTTCCAAGCAGGGGTTTCGGAAGGAAATAAAAACTGTGTGGGTGGGTGTGGGGAGGGGGAAGAGGAGGGCTAAAACTATTTTGCAAATTTTATAAAACTAATACTATTTATTAGTTATTCTCAAAAGGAAACTACATCCACCCATTTTCAATAAAGTATAATATCAGCATAAATATATTTAACTAAAATTTAAAATTAAAAAAATATTTTACAATCTAAAAATAATTTAATGTTTTCCGAAGTAACAAATTCTGGTGTCTTTACTTTCTCCATTTATAAAATCTTTTGCAATAGCTTTTACATCTATTTCCGAGGTGTTTAATTTATAAAATTGAAGAGGTAAAAGATAAATCAATCGCTCTTAAGTCGAGGTCAACCGACTATATGGCTATATCATTCTTAGATAAGAAAAAGATTTGCTCACCTTCTGAAGTGAACGGACGTGTTTTTTTTTATGGCGTAGAATGTGTTTTAATCTAAAGAGTTATTATTAAAAAAAATATTTTTAAATAATAGTTTAATAATAAAACTATAGAAAAAATAAAATTTAAGCGAAATGGAAGATCGTTCGAGGCGAAATAACTTACGAATAGACGGTGTAAAAGAGAATGAAAACAAAAGCTGGGAAGAGAACAAATCAAAGGTAAAAAAATTATTTGAAGATTATCTAGATGTAAACAATTTTAAAATAGAACGAGCTCACAGAACTGGCAAGAAAGGTGAAAAAAGCCAAGAACGATCGTGCTAAAACTCTTGGATTTCAAAGATAAAACAAAAATTCTTAAAAAATCTTTTTATCTGGAAAGAAAAAATATTTTTATCAATGAAGATTTTTGTCCGGAGACCACACAAATAAGAAGATCTTTAAAAGAAAAAATGGAAGTAAAACGAGCATCTGGGAAATAAGCTGTCATATCGTACGATAAATTGATCATACGTGATTGGGCCTCCAATCAAAAAAAGAATTAGGTTCGTTCCATTTTAACTTTTTTTTATTCAAGTATATATATTATCTTGTTCTTTTTTATTTTATTTAAAATTTATGTTTTTAAAATAGAAGATAACTTTTCTACAAATTTAACTACAAAGATTTAAAGCTAAGTAATAATGTTAATGAAAATTTTTTTGTGTGAAAAAAGCTTTGAAACTGAGTATTTTTCAATTTCTGAATCTACTTATTTTCTTTCTCAGAACAATTATGCTTTCTTAAATCGCGTCATAAACATGCTGGTGGTGGGGTGAGTATTTTTATTCACAACTCATTAAATTTTATTCGGCGTAATGATCTTTGCGTGAATGAAACAGATTGTGAGTCGTTATAATTAAAATAATAAATAAAAAGGATAAAAACATTTTCGTAAACTCTATTAATAGACAACCAGTTGGAAACATAAAAAATTTCAAAGCTTACATTAAAAATTTTCAAACCCAAACCAGTAAAAATTGGAAACATGTATACTTAGTTGGAGATTTTAACATAAACATTTTAAGTTATGCATCAAAAAATGATGCTAAATGCTTTATCGACACCATTTTGCAGTATAATTTTATTCCAACAATAAATAAGGCAACAAGAATAACAAAGACATTGTCAACATTAGTCGACAATTGAATAACAAATAATTTTCAAATGCTGCGTAAGAGCAGGCATAATTAAAACCGACATCAGTGATCATTTTCCTATCTTTCTAACCACTAAAAACATAACATTAAAAAACAAATCCATAAATTCAAAAATATTGGTTCGCCAAATCAATAAAAACTCCTTAGCACATTTTCGCCATCTATTAAAAAATTCTGTTGATTGGAACTTAGTGTATGAAACACAAAATGCAAATAATGCTTATAATTTATTCCTCGCGTTTTTTAGTAAACAACATAATAAGGCATTTCCTTTAATCGAACAAAATTTAAATTCTAAGTCTCTTTTAAATTCGTGGATGACAAAAGGTTTAATCAAATCTTCAAAGAAAAAACAAAAACTATATGAAAAATATCTACGACATAAAACATATCATAATGAAATAATATACAAAAACTACAAAAATTTGTTTGAAAAAACCAAAAAATTTTCAAAAAAATCCTATTATGAAAAGCTATTGGAAAAAAGTAATGGAAATATAAAAAAAACTTGGAATATAATAAAAGAAATAATTGGCAAAAATATTTCGATTAAGAACAATTTGCCACAAAGTCTGTTGATGAAAAAGTGATTTATAATAAAGAAACCATAACTGACAAGCTAAACCGTTTTTTTTTTGAGATTTGTCCAAATCTGGCGGCTAAAATTTCATCTAGTACCATAAAATTTGAAACTTACCTCAAAACAGCAAATAAAATAATGACAGAACAAATTTTAAATATAAGTGAGTTGCATAATGTTTTTTCCTCTCTAAAAAATAACAAAAGTGCAGGCATAGATAAAATTAGCATCAATGTAGTTAAATCAATTTTTGATATTATTGAACCCTAATTGTTTCACATTTTTAATCTCTCACTAACGTCTGGTATTGTACCAGACGTTAGTGAGAGATTTAAATAGGAAATACAGAAATAGGTCTGCAAAATTGCAGACCTATTTCTGTATTTCCTTGTTTCTCTAAATTGCTAGAACGCATTATGTACAATAGGCTTTATAATTATTTAGTATCAAATTATATTCTGTACAACAAACAACTTGGGTTTAAAAAAAATTATTCTACGGATCACCCGGTAATTGAGCTTGTAAACCATATATCGGATGATTTTGATAAAGATTATTTTACCTTAAGAGTTTTCATTGATTTATCCAAAGCATTTGACACTGTCAATGATAAAATCCTTATTAAGAAATTAGAACTTTATGGAGTAAAAAACTTAAACTAACAGAAAACCCTGCATAACCTATGAAACAAATGAAATATATATATATATATATATATATATATATATATATATATATATATATATATATATATATATATATATATAATATTTATATATAAATATATATATATATATATATATATATATATATATATATATATATATATATATATATATATATATATATATATATATATAATTAAGTATATATATAAAATATATATATATTATTTTTATATATATATAATATATGTATATATATATATATATATATATATATATATATATATATATATATATATATATGTATATATATATATATATATATATATATATATATATATATATATATATAATGTATTTTGTATATATATGTATATATATATATATATATATATATATATATATATATATATACATATAAAATATATATATTGTATACATATATATACATATATATATATATATATACATATATATATATATATATATATATATATATATATATATATATATATATATATATATATATATATATATATATATATATATACATATATATACATATATAAATAAATATATATATATAAAAAAAAGTCGTAAATCCTAATTCACTACTAAGCCCTTAGATGACCAAAGGTTTATACAAATCATCAAAGAGAATACAAAAACTTTATGAAAAATATTTAAAACATAAAACATATAAAAAATAATAAAATACAAAAATTATAAAAACACGTCTGAAAAAACAAATAAACATGGAAAAAAATATTAATATGCAAGGTTTTTAGAAAAAACACGCGGAAAAACACAAAAGACGTGGAACATGATTAAGCAGATAATCAGTAAAAATAAATATCCAAAAAATAATTTGCCACAAAAACTATTAGTTAACAGGTAAATGATTGATAATAAAGAAGTCATAGTTTAAAAACTCAATAAATATTATTTTGATATTGGCCCAACTTTAGCTGATAAAATTCCGAAAAACACCTTAAACTTTGAATCTTATATGAAATTAATCAATACATCTATGAAAAAGCTAAAGTTAAACATAAATGAGTTGCAAAATGCATTCAGCTGTCTAAAAAGTAATAAATGCGCTGGCATAGATAATATTAACGTGAATGTTGTTAAAGCAGTGTTTGATATTATTGAACTGTCACTGTTTTACATTTTTAACCTTCAACTAGAATCCGGTATTGTACCGGAGAAATTAAAAATTGCTAAGATCATACCTATTTTTATATCTGGCGATGACACGATTATGTCTAATTATAGACCTATTTCTGTCTTACCATGTTTCTCAAAATTGTTAGAACGAATTATGTATGATAGACTTAATACTTATTTAACTGATAACAATACAATGTATAACAAACAATTTGGGTTCAAAAAGAATCATTCAACTGATCATGCGGTAGTCGATCTAATAAGTTATATATCCAATGGGTTCAATAATGGTTGCTATACATTAGGAGTTTTTATTGATTTGTCAAAAGCATTTGACACTGTAAACCTCGATATTCGTTTAAAAAAACTAGAACTGTATGGAATACTTAATAATAACTTACTATGGTTTAAAAGTTACCTGTCAAACAGAAAACAATGCAAATTATATACAGCAAATGAAACTAAAAATCATATAATAACTTGTGGTGTTCCCCAGGGATCAATCCTAGGGCTGCTCTTATTCCTACTCTATATTAATGATTTATACTTAGCAACCAAAGTTTTAAATGTTATTTTGTTTGCTGATGATTCGAATTTTTTTTACTCATACAATAATATAAAAGAACTGTTTAGAATATCTAACGAAGAATTATTAAAAATAAATGACTGGATTACAAATAATAAACTTTCATTAAATGGTGAGAAAACTAAATTTATCTTGTTCCACAAACCTCGTAGGGGAGATAACCTTTCTCTAAAATTACTCAATCTCTTTAAAAAAAAAACAATTATTAAAAGAGAGTCAACTGTTAACTTTCTAGGAGTGATTATAGGAGAAAATTTATCATGGAAATATCATATTAAATTTATTGAAAACAAAATCTCCAAAAATATTTCAATGTTATATAAAGTTAAACCATTTCTTAATACTGAGTCTTTAAAAACTATATATTTTTCATTTATTCATAGTTATCTTTCTTATTGCAATATTGCATGGGGAAGTACTAATTATGGGAAACTTAAAAAAATCTGTAGCAAACAAAAACATGCATGTAGGATTATATTTGGCGTTAACAGAACTGTTAATGGTAAATCTCTTCTAAGCAAACTTAATGCACTTAATGTTTATAAAATTAATAAATACCAAGTTATGCTTCTAATGTTTAAATCAAAACATGGTTTGTCTCTTACTTCACTGAAATTACTCATAATACCCCACAAAATATTCAGTTGATATGTTTGTTATTCCAAGATCTTAATTAAAACTCAGCTTATTTCAAATTCAATACCGTGGACCATTTATATGGAAAATTTTTTAAAAAATCTTATTAAAAATAAAACTCTTCTAAACTTCTCCCTAGAACATTTCAAAAAAGAATCTAAACGTTTTCTATAGGAAAAAACTTCGATTTTATAAACTTCTTTTAAAAATAGTACCTAAAATAATTGGCGATAAGACAATATACGTCTACTTCTTGCTCCGGCCATATATTAAACGTGTACGATCTTTCATATTGAAAATTTTATCAAACGGCAAAGAAAATAAAAAAAGATAATAAAAAAACTGCACGACAAATATATATTTATATATATATGTGTGTGTGTATGAATATATGTATGTTTGTGTGTATAAATACAGCTGACGTAAGCAATATAAATGCATACATAATATTTTTAACGCTTGATCATTGAAACAAAAATCGAGTTTGTGTTGATTGTGGTTTAATTTTTAATAATCATCGAAGATGTTATTTAAGTTATATAATTTTGCAATAGCAATGTTTGGTCGCATACATTGGATCAACGTTGGGTTTAGATCGTAAAAACAATCAACATTTTGCGATGTTTTTACATACATTGGAAAAAACGTTGATTTATGTGCATTGAATTAATGTCGAAATATATACATTGGATCAACGTTGGGTTTAGATCGTAAAAACAATCAAATTTTTTTGATGTTTTTTCATACATTGGAAAAACGTTGATTTATATACATTTAATCAATGTAGAAATATATACATTGGACAAACATTGGTTTTAGATCGTAAAAACAATCAACTTTTTGCGATACTTTTACACAAATTGGACCATTGTAAATTTGCCAGATGTTTTTAGTTCCGTCGGTAATAATTTTATCATTAACCAAATGACATTGGATCAACGCTGGTATTGCAACGAAAAAAAGGGCCGACGTTCGCGATGGTTTTACATACGTTTGCCAAATGTATTTGCCCAAGAAAATTTTCGCATATCGTAAAATTTTCAGAAACTGATCGAACACATATAGATATTTGCTCAATACCGAAAATGTTTTGATTTTTATTGCATATTACAGAAAAAGAAATTCTGGATAGTAGAAGTAGTAGAAAAATTGCTGCAACAGGTTTCCCTGTATAACCTACAGCTTTTGGCAGCTTTATTTACTTCATACACTAATTTTATTCATATCAATATATAAAAATTTATAATAAGATATATGGTATGAAGTATAAGTTTGTACTTTATTGTTTTTCCTTATTTTTTAATATTTCAAAGAAATTTTCTAATTATATATATAAAAACTTAGTTTTTTAAAAGGATCTTTATGTACCTTAACTAAATTTTTTTTTTTTAAATCAATTATTTAAAAAATCTATGGGCCACAACGTACTAAGAGGTCATACAATAGAGAGAGAGAGGGGGTGAGATAAAAGGACAACGAAGAAGGGGTTCTCAGAAAAGGACGTCTCTTTATAGATATTTAC
The DNA here is from genome assembly GCF_022113875.1 of Hydra vulgaris. Lineage (NCBI taxonomy): Eukaryota > Metazoa > Cnidaria > Hydrozoa > Anthoathecata > Hydridae > Hydra > Hydra vulgaris. The sequence goes on along the minus strand of NC_061162.1, from coordinate 54,527,635 downwards.
TTATTTATTTTAGTTTTATTAATATGGAAAACTGTTGATTAATGTAAATAATTTTGTTTTATGAAGTTATAATCAAGTAATACTTTAGGTTTTATTTTTCAAGTGTGGTAACGTTGACAAAAATTTTTTTGCATGTCACACAGTGGGATATTCAATGAATTTAGGCAGCCACAAATGTTTTTTAACATATTGTTAAAATAAAGATATTTTTAATTAGTAAAGAAATAAGAGAGAAAAAAATTAATTTTTTTTAGGTATTTTTCCAAAAGCTATTATATAGTTTTATCGATCATGATTATTATTGTTAATATTGTTATTAATATTATTTTTATTTAATTTATTTACTTTTTTTAAAGGAGGTATTCAAAGAAAAGCAAAACAAAGTAGTAAATAAATAAATTATACAAAGAGCCCCGTTCCTATAGTACTTAATACTAAGACTAAATATACAAAGAAGGGGTTTAAAAAATGGCAAAATCTAACAGCTGATTTATATGCATCATAAAAGTTAAAATCATTGTCTATCTGTTACTTAAAAACAACAATCTGGAAATGCTTGGAAACAGCGGTGGCGGAACAGTGGGAGCTTTGGAGGCTTCAGCCCCCTCACTTATTCAATTCAAATCAAGTTAGTATTTTAAATAAAAAATTTAAATTTTAAGTTAGTATTTTAAATAAAAAATACTAATTGACCTCTAGCGGCTTGAAGTTGTGATTTAAAACAAGATAAAAATTTTTAAAACGATAATTTTACAAACTTGAAAAGTGGGGGGCTATAATACCAAAAGCCCCCACACTTGAATAAGTGAGCATTCCACAACTCATGCTCTTATTGAAATCACTGAGGTTATCAGAAAAGCTCTTGACAATAAGATTTTTGCTTGTGGTGTGTTTGTCGATCTACAGAAAGCGTTTGACACTGTTGATCATTCTATTCTTCTAAATAAACTGGAATACTATGGTATTAGAGGAATTTCTCTCCGATGGTTTATCTCATATCTTTATAATAGGTTTCAATTTGTATCTATTAACGGAAACACATCTTCTTTAGTAAAATGCACTAAAGGTGTACCTCAAGGCTCTGTATTAGGACCATTGCTTTTCGTTGTTTTCATTAATGACCTTAATTTACCATTAAAATATACAACTTTCTACCATTTCGCTGATGACACTAACTTACTTTTAATTAACAAATCATTAAAAAAAATTAACAAATATATTAATCATGATCTATCTAATCTAATGGCTTCGATCTAACAAACTGTCTCTGAATCCAACGGAAGAAATTATTCAAGAATGAAACAACATTGAAAAAGTTCAATGAAAAATGGATTATAGATAACCCTTGGATACATATATGTCATTCCAAAAAAATTTGTCGAACCTCTATCTTTTATACGTCCATGATTTTAATTATAATTTTAAATGTAAAAATCTACTAAATAAACACATAAATTTTTTTTATCTAGCAAATTTTATTTAAGTTAAAAAGTTAGGTCAAATAGTTGTAGTTTATGTTTCGTTGTTTTATTTATAGTATTTAATACTTACACTTTAATACTAAATAAGTATAATTGTAAGTAATACTTACTATAATAAAGTTCACTAATTACGTCAACATAAAAGTTGGGAATATCATTTTGTATAAACTTGTATAGTTTATAAAGTATAGAATTTTTTATATTAGTCGGACGCAGGTCCCTTTAAATGCACATCCATCAAACACACAATTATCTTTAATGAAGTTTTTAAAATTTTTTGTGTTTTTGTTTTTTTGATATATTATTTATACTTCTAAATTTGTACCAATTTAGTTAAATATATAATTTCCTTGTATAAAAATGCAGTACTAATTTATTTAATAATGTTTATTGATTGTTGTTGGTAAAATGTGTTATTTTGTTGCCTCTCTTCATGTTTTAAATTCTTGATTATTATCAATAAAATTAAGTTTATACTTTTTTTGTATGTTAGAACAGTACCTAATCATTTGCAGAAAGATTTTTTTTTAAAGTTGTTTATTGTTGTCAATAATACTTTTTTTTATTAAAAAAAACTTTATCGACTACAATTAAGCAAAACTTTAAAATAACTACCAACAACAAATTTATGTAAATATAAAATAAATTATAGCATATTTATATATATATATATATATATATATATATATATATATATATATATATATATATATATATATATATATATATATATATATATATATATATATATATATATATATATATATATATATATATATACCTAGCTAACAAAAAGATATCTAAAATGCATCTAATATGCATCTAAAAACTGATCTAAAAGATGTCTAAATTCAGGTCTAGAACGGGACATAAATAGACGTCTATCTTGTAGACGTCTTTTAGATGCATTTTATTTGACACAAATAATTGCCCTAGATGCATAAAAGAGGTGAAATATACATCTTACAGATGCATATTAGATGTATAAAATACGTCTCTTAAATAGATGTCTAAGGCGGGTTTAAAAAAGATAGATAATAGATAATTATTTAGTTAATAATAGCTCTTTTATGCATCTAATATACATCTAATTTACATCTTTAAATGTATATTTCACATCTTTTATGCATCTAAGGCATTTATTTGTGTCGAATAAAACGCATCTAAAAGACATCTATAAGATAGACATCTATTTATGTCCCGTTCACGACGTGAATTTAGACGTCTTTTAGACCAGTTTTTAGATGCATATTAGATGCATTTTAGATATCTTTTTGTTTGCTGGGACTTGTTTGATACAAAGGTGTTACAGCTGTTAAATTAGTCATAAAAAAGGATTAAATTAAATAACTAAAGAAACATTTTAACAAACATTACTTAATTTTTATTTCACAAAAACATACATAAGAAACTATATTTCTGGATTGCCGTCAACATTTTCTTTCACGTAGCCGATATATAAAATATATACATTAATGACATTTAAATGACTTTAAAAGACATGTAGAATTCTGAATCTATTTTTATGAAATATTATATATATATATATATATATATATATATATATATATATATATATATATATATATATATATATACACATACAGTATCGGACAAAACCAGTGCAACCAAATGATGCTAATTTAGTTTCTTTGTATAAAAGTGGTGCATTTTTTAATTTAGAGAAATAACTATGTAACTGTTTAGAGACAACGTTCTTCAAATTTTATTCATCACAAAGTTCATTATTTGTACGGCCTTTTGGATTTGTTCAAACAGTTGATCCTTATTACGAACACATTCATGATTAACTCTGCGGTTGACGATCTCCCACAGGTTCTCAAAAGGGTTGAGATCCAGAGATTGAGGCGGCCAATCCATCACCAATAGATGGTTGTCTTGAAACCACTGCTTGACTACTTTTGCAGTGTATTTGGGATTGTTGTCTTGCTGAAAAACCCATTTTATTGGTATATTCCATTCAGCATGAGGTAACATAAAATCTTTCAGGATACTTTTATACATGAAACGGTCCATTATTCCATCAATTCGATGTATTGGACCTAGACCGTTAGTAGAAAAACACCCCCAGACCATTACATTGCCTCCACCATGCTTCACAGTCTTATGGCAGTAATGTTAAGGCGTTTTCCGGCCGCTTGACGTACAAGCAGCTCTAATTGCTTTTGTGTCTCAACTGATGATATCCAGGGATCCTTCTTGACAGATCTGACGATCATAGAATTCTCTCTAGAAATGGTGGAACGAGGTCTTCCACCATTGTTATCTGCTGCCAACTTCCCTGTGGAACATTATTTGAAACATAGTCTTGATATATTTTTTCACGCGATATTTATCAAAAATATTTTTTTGCAACACTCCACTTAAGTAATCGCAAATAATTTTCTCTCTTAGTTCCAATCCAAGACTGTCGGGAACCATTTTTGCACTTGAAGTCATAAAAATAATAAAAATAAATAACCACACTTCTTAAGGCTTACCGTGTTACATTTACCTTGTGATGATAAAATATTGCTCTGTGGAACATAACGTCTCGGTTGGATGTGGACTGTATTGATGTAATGAAACACTTGTTGTATTTCACTTCTGGTATTGATGTTCTTTGATAAAAAACTTTGATAAAACTCACTTCGATAAACTGTCTTGATAATACTGACTGATTGACTTCAATATACTGACTGAATTACATGTTTCTTATATAGTAAAATGAACCTGTGTGAACCTGTTCTGGAAGATTCTAGATGCTTCTTTTCAATACTTTTGGAAGTTTCTGGATGCATCTGAATGCTTCTGAATATTTCTGGATACTTCCTGATGCTTCTTCTGGAAACTTCTGGAAGCTTCTGCATGCTACTGGAAACTTATGGATACTTCCTTTAATTATTAAAAAACTTCGGTGACGTTGACATGGACCAGACTTGAGAAAATGAAACAAACCAAAAAAGTTGCACTTGTTTTGTATGCTGCAAAATGGCACTTGTTTTAAATGAAATTTTGCCTGTGTGCTGTCACCTGTCAGCTATGACAGGTGACAGCATGTTACATCATGGCATGCTATGACTCCAAACTCCTGAACTGTTTGCTGTGGTAGTATAGTTCGTTTCATTTTTAAGATATAAAATTAGGAACACTTTTTAGCATTGTTCGATGTTGGTTGCAAATGTTTTGTCCAATACTGTATATACAATCATATACATGTATATATATATATATATATATATATATATATATATATATATATATATATATATATATATAATATATATATATATATATATATATATATATATATATATATATATATATATATATATATACACAATAATAAACAACAATTTTTTTATGAAAAACTAAAGGAAATTATATTATGGATTCAAAAAGTCTAGCATGACACAAAAAAGTCGAAGAATATCTTTTTAATACAGATATCAGTTTCGTAAATACTATTAAAACTATACCTCGTAAAACACTCCGTATATTTACTAGATTTTCTAAGCTTATCTTTTCCCCATTTCCTTTTCGATTTTATTTGGACTGTAACTGATTCGAAAATAACCTGATAAATATTTTAACAATAAACT
>NC_061162.1:54475558-54521552 GCF_022113875.1 Hydra vulgaris | reverse complement strand
AATGTAATTATAAAAATAATTAACATAAGAAAATATAATAACTTTCATTAATCAAATTTGCGTAAAAAATTTATTTTAGTAACAAGAAGGGTACCCTTACAAAAAAACCCAGCGAACTTCCAGCGAAAGTTCGCTGGAAATTAAAAGATCACTGGAAATTTACTAAGATCGCTGGATTTCCATGGAAACAAAAGACTTCGCTGGAAGTTCGCTGGAAATCCAACGAAAAACTTCCAGTGATCTTAAAGTTCGCTGGAAGTTTACTGGGTTTCTTGCGAAATATTTCGTGGTGATGTAAAAAGCGTTGCTGTTACAACTTCTGCAAGCAGTTAAAACTTGAAAATTGATAATATAGCTTCTTAAAATAATATTTCAAATTTTTGTATAAAAGTAATCCTTTTTATTTTATTTTTTGCATCTAGTAGATGATCTATAGTGTGAGTTTCAATTATTATTAGTTCTACTCAAGTTACAAAACAAAATCATCTGGTATGTTGCTCAAAATGTTTATTAAATAAACATTTTGAGCAACAATACTTAAGAGAAATAAATTATTTCTCTTAAGTATTGTTTATTATGCATTCGCTTTATGCGAATGCATTTTATTTATTAAATTCAACTTTATTATTTTATAAAAATAATTTTTATAAATGTCTTTATGATTAAGTATTTTATATTAAAAATAATAAATAACAATCTGTTTCTCTCTCTCGCTGAAAGAGAGGGATATATAATATATATCCCTCTCTCTCTCAGTATATATATATATATATATATATATATATATATATATATATATATATATATATATATATATATATATATATATATATATAATATGTTAGTGTATTCTACAAATAGAGTGCTCAACGTTCTTAAAGAACAGAGCAATAATAAATTAGTAAAAACACTTATCTAATTTTTATTTTCTTCTACAGCTTGTTTCTCCATCAGTAGGATCATCAGGAAGGAATCTTTCTGATGATCCAACTGATGGAGAAACAAGCTATAGAAGAAAATAAAAATTAGATAAGTGTTTTTACTAATTTATATATATATATATATATATATATATATATATATATATATATATATATATATATATATATATATATATATATATATATATATATATATATATATATATTTGTGAAGTTGCTTTAAGTACTAATAAGCAATGTACAAAATGTTTGAAATATTTTACATTATCCTATCTTTATAAGAAATGCAGTTATTTTCATATTTTAAACATAAACAAACAGCATAAAAACATGTGTGATAACAATTGGATACATTTAGCAAGTCTTGAAGAAAATGTGCAAGCAACAATTAGACTTGTTGTTAATACTGATGGAATTCCTGTTTTTAAATTATCAAAGTGGACCTTGTGGCCTTTGCTAGCATCCATTCATAATTTTTCATATTCATTGCAAATTACTAATATTTTGATTTTTGGTTTCTGGTCCAGTTTTAAAAAACCAAACGTGCAATTATTTTTATCTTGTTTTGTTGATTTTTTACTAACCTATCCACTACTGGTATACTCTTATCTAATAATGTTCGTGTTTTTTTTTCATGTATCTATTTTTTTGTGTGATACAATTGCAGGAGCTATGGTTTTTTGTTGTAGGTAGTTTAATGATTATAATGGTTGCCATTGGTGTTCTTCTCAAGGGGTAAAAGTTTAAAAAAAAGGTAGGAGGTCTTGTATGACATCCATTTTCTGATGTTAATGGGAGTTGTAGAAACCATACAGATTTTTTTTGGATTAATGTGATTAAAGGGTTTTTAGATTTTTCTACATTTGTAAGAGTACCTAATTTTAATTGTGAAAATGGAACAGTTGTTAATAATCTGCACTGTATTGAGCTTGGTGTTATGAAAGCTATGTTTTCTTTCTGATTTGGTAGTTATTATTCTGGTTATATTTTTTCTATTAGAAGACACTGTACTGTTGTAAATAATCTTTTATCTGCAATCAGTGTGTCAAGCAATATAAGACAGACTCGATGATCATTAAGTTGTATAAAGCATTGGAAAGGTATTGAGTTTTTTACTTTTTTAGTTTTTTATGGTCCTGTTATTTTATGTGATGTTTTGCCTCCTCAGTTTTTTGACCATTTTACTCTTTTATCTAATATTGTTTTTACGTTGAACAATAAGGTATTATCTGAAAGTGTAATTAATGAAGCCACATTATTAGTTAATAGATTTTTTTATGAGTTTTCTGATTTGTATGGTAAAGAAAATATGTTTTATATTAAAGAGTTATTTTAAAGCAGTTATATATATACAGAGCTTTTTTTAAAGCAGGTATTATATTTTAATGCAGTTTTTATTTAAGTAAACTAAAATCTTTCTCTCTCTCTCTCTCTCTCTCTATATATATATATATATATATATATATATATATATATATATATATATATATATATATATATATATATATATATATATATATATATATATATATATATATATATATATATATATATATATATATATATATATATATATATATATATATATATATATAAATTTTATACTGTATTTATTATATGTTTTTATAAAATTGTTATTGATGTCCTTTAAATATTGTATAAACCATCTTTTTTTTTTAGCTTTAAAGACCCAAACGAAAATACTTTTAAAGTCAATTTTCGCAATTCTGTTTGTTTTGTTATGCTAATTTGTCAGTAGAGAACCAACAGACCACTGACTTCATAATTTTTCCATCTAAAATTATACTAAAATATCCTAATAAATACAATTTGAATTAGATGATATAAGTTATCAGAGAAAGTAAACAAAGTACACTTATTCGGAATAAAAAATGTAACTACTGCCATTTGGTTCTCGACTTTTTTGAAATGGGCTAAAAAACATGCTTAAGCATCATATTGCCTATAAGATATACTTACTGCAATATTTTTCTTTTTCACTAATATACAGGTTTAAGTTTTGCTTTATAATGACTATTATGTTTTTTACAGATTTAAATATCTATATCAGTACAGAAAAGTAGAGCTGTATGATTTTTTGTTTTGTTGATTTAAACAGTTGAAAATTTAAAAAAAAATTAGTTTAAAAATTGTAAAGTTCCTTACAAAAAAAAAAACAGAAAACTTCCAGTGAAAGTTTGCTGAGTTTTTAAATTAAAATTATTTAGTTATTATAATAATTGATTTTATATATATATATATATATATATATATATATATATATATATATATATATATATATATATATATATATATATATATATATATATATATATATATATATATAATTAAGTTTTTATTATTTTATCTATAATTATTATTTTTATGCAGGATAAAAGTGATAAAATGCTATTGGTTGGAAATTGATAAATTAATAAAAAATGATTGATTCTAATTGCGCGAAAATATGTTGGTATGTTTTTATCTATCTTATACTGTTTTATTTTTGCTTATCATTTCACATTTTGTCTTATTTTGAATATTATGTTTTATATAATTATTAGTTAGTGTTTGTAAAACACTAACTAATTTTGATTGCTTTTAGATTTTGGATACTGCCTCTATCATATTAAATGGGAAAATCCTAAATATAAATTTATTTAATTAACTTACTACATTATTATTGTTACTTTAATATTAGGAGGTTTATTTTGTCATAATTTGTAATAAAATTTTTAATTGATTTGTAGCAAGTTTATTTGTCCATTAATTTTTTCTCTGTATTGTCTTCAGTTTTTAAATTTATTTATCAGAATATATATATATATATATATATATATATATATATATGTATATATATATATATATATATATATATATATATATATATATATATATATATATATATATATATATATATATATATATATATATATATATATATATATATATATATATATATATATATATATATATATATATATATATATATATATATATATATATATATATATTAGTAGAAAGTCACTTAATAGAAAATTTTTTAAAAGTTTTTGATGTAACAGTGTAAAATGAAAAAAAAATTTTGTTAAGTAATTTTCTACTTATTTATAATTGCTCTGTTCTTTTAAGAACATTGAGCACTCTATTTTGTAGAATACATTTTGAATATTGTTTAAATATATATATATATATATATATATATATATATATATATATATATATATATATATATATATATATATATATATATATATATATATATATATATATATATATATATATATATATATATATGTTCTTTATTTATTGTATGCATTCTTTTTTTTTTTTCTTTTTTTTTTAACTCTAAAGACCCAAACCGAAAAGAATGCCTAAAGTGGTTTTCAAAAGATGAATTGACGAATTTCTTAATTCTTTTTGTTTCGTTGTGATAATTTGTCGTATGAGGACGCTAACGAGAAAAAACTTTTTAAATATGCATAATATAAAGTTTACTTATGCCTATAAAAAAATATGTTTTACATTAATTAATAAATTAACTTTTTAGTTTCTTGTTATAAATTGTATTCTGTATTAAAGTTTATTTCTGAGAATTTGTAATTATACCTAAGATAATCTAATCCTACATTGTATTTTAATTTATAAAACTCGATATTTTAAAATAAATATATTACTTTTTTATCGCGCTTAACTTCTCTTATTTCGCGTTTATTGGTTAAAAAATTTTAAAATGTTTATAAACTTTTGAAACTTTTATAGCAAAAATAAAAAATCTTTTTTAAAAAAACTTCCAGCGAATCTATTTTTATACATAAACATGAAAATTCGCTAGAAAAGTTCGCTGGGTTTTGGAACAAGTTCGCTGGAAATTTCCAGCGAACTTCCAGTGATCTTTAAAGATCACTGGAAAAGTTCGCTGGGTTTTGGAACAAGTTCGCTGGAAATTTCCAGTGAACTTTAGAGATCACTGGAAAAGATCACTGGAAGTTCGCTGGGTTTTGAAACATTTTTTCACTGGAAGTTCGCTGGGTTTTTTTGTAAGGGTAGATTTTATTTACCTAATAACACCATAGCATTTTTTTTCAAGATAATTTAGCAATTAGCTTGGCCAAAATTTGTGCCACGTTTTTTTAAGTCTGTTTTGCGTTAGTGCTATTCTAACGTGTTTAGTGGTCTCAATTTTTAGAACTTATTATCAACTTAGATATTATTTTAAAAGAGGAAGAGTTGAACTATTTATTGAGTCTTATTTTTTTATAATATATATATAGTTGCTAACAGGGCTGGCTCAGACCAAATGCGAGCAATGCGACCGTGTGGGGTCTTGCGCCTATAGAGGCCTCATATTGCTCTGTTGAAAGCTAGATAAAAAGGTATATCTATCTCTAGCTTAAAAGACCCTGTGGGGCTCCATTAGGCGGAATTTTTTTTTAAGTTTCCTATAAAAGATTTAGTAATTAAAATAAAAATAATAATTTGCATAGTAATAGTAATAATATAGTAATACATTTAAATAAGTCTTTATAGATTACGTGACAAATAAATAAAAAAACAATCCAATAAACAGATTAAAAAACAAAAGCATTTTTTTTTTATTATTTTTTTTTTTTTATTATTATTTTTTTTTTTTTTTTTTTTTTGCTTTCGTTTAATTACAGTTTACGTTTATGACAAATGTACCTAAAAAGTCAATATTTGTAGCTGCTAAAGCACAAATTAATTAAATTAAACGTGCAGCTCATCTTCAGTAAAAGATGCACTGTTTGCAGCTGTAGGAAAAAATACTTGTCAATTCTACTTTTGAATGCGTTAATTGACGGAGCCTTTTTGCATGACAACGGTAAATAATTCCAATCATTCACAATACGATTTGTGAAGAAATTATGTCGAGCATTATTGTAAGTGAAATCACGCGTTAGTACGTTGGATGGTGATCTGCGAAGAGGTGGATTATGCCAATTAATAATTTCAAAACCGTTTTCAAGTTTAAACTGTTGGATCAAGTCGCCGCGTCGCCTGCGAGTTTCCAAAGAAGTAAAATTGAGACGCCGACACCTTTCAGCATAAGGTAAACTTGTTATATCATGAGGAATTTTTGTTGCTTTGTGCTGAATTTTTTCAATTTTTTTGATGTTGCCCTTTAAGTAAGGACACCATACCGGAACAGCAAATTCCAGGTGCGGCCTAACATATGTAGTATATAGTTTATCCCAAAGCTTAATATCTCTTGATCTAAATGTTTTTTTTAGTAGACCAAGTATCATATTTGCTCTACGTGTCGCAACCTGTATGTGTTGATTCCATTTCAGATCGTTAGACAAAAAGATACCCAGGTCTCCATCAATATCCGTTGCCGCTATAATAAGAGATGTATTACCATCATTCATTACATATTCATGATTTATATTTCCATGACCAAGGTGCATAACTTTACACTTTGCAACATTTAATTCCATAAGCCATTCTTTTGACCACTCTGAGATAATGTTTAAATCATTTTGAAGAATCAGACAATCAGCATCGTGAAACTCAGGTCTTATTTCTTGCAACAGTTCAGTGTCATCAGCATAAATTTTATGAACTAATTTTAAATTATCCGTTAAGTCGTTTATGTAGATGATGAATAATGTTGGACCAAGTACAGACCCTTGTGGAACTCCGCTTAAAACATCGGTCCAGTCGCTAGAGTGATTACCTAAAACTGTTCGTTGTTTTCTGTTAGTCAAAAATGACTCAATCCATTTGCCAACATTACCATTGATCCCATATGCTTTCAATTTATGTATTAGTCTACGATGAGAAACTTTATCAAAGGATTTTGCAAAGTCCAAAAATGCAATATCGACAAAATTTCTTTTGCTTAACGCTTATGTAATGTAGTCGATACTTTCCAATAAGTTAGACGTGCATCCTTTTTTGGACATAAATCCATGTTGATTATTTGAGATGCAGCTCGTTTTTTCAAGATATTTAGTTATCTGTTCCTTGATAATCTTTTCCATTACTTTACATGGAACTGAAGTGATAGACACTGGTCTGTAATTAGCGGCATCAAGACGACTCCCTTTTTTTAACAATGGTGTAACATGTGACTGCTTCCAGGCTAAAGGTGTTGAGCCTTCAGACAGTGCTTTATTGTAAATTAATGTTAGAGGGTAAGTCATTTGAGCTGCACATTCTTTAAGTACCTTTGGACTAATGTTATCAACACCAATAGATTTGTTCGGGTTCAAACCATTCAAATAGGCTAGCGTTGCTTCAAAACTTATTATTACATCGCCTAAGTCTTCTTGATTACGTCTTCTCTCAAAAACCGGTAACTGATCATTTATGCTATCATCAACAAAAACTGATTTAAAGTGTTCGTTAAGTCTGTTTGCAATATGTATTGCCTCTGTTAACGTTTTACCTTTTGCATCTGATATAGCGCCAATAGATACATGTGCGTTCTGTTGCGCTTTAGCATAAACATACATTCTTTTTGGATTATTTTTATCTGATGCCAGTTGGGCTTCAAATACTCGAACACAATGTGTAAATGCTCTGAACTTGGCTTCTTAGTTTCTTATATTCACAAATGAGGGTCGATGATCCCCAGTTTGTCATAGATAAGTAGTTGCCCAGGGTTTGTCATAGATAAGTAATTGCCCAGTTGTTGTTTTTTCTTTATCATAGCTACTTTATTATACTTCCTTATTCATCCACGGTGCATTACGAGTAGAATGGACTTTTTTTAACGGGATGAATTGCTTGCTGAGTTTATCATATTTATTGCAGAAAAGTTTATAGCATTCGTTAGTGTTTTTATTTTCAAATAATTGCTGCCAGTTAGTTTCCATAATCTTTTTACCGAAGTTTTTATAGTCACCCTTATTAAAATCATATTTTTTGTTTGAGAAAGTTGTCCTATTTTTAGAGAGGACGACATAATCCCAACTCAATATGCGATGACCTTGTGACAAATCACCTAACGGCATAGAGCTAGATAAATTGATTACTATAGTTGAAGAGTCTGTAATAATTAAATCCAAAACATTAGATGCTTCGAAGGTTGAGAAATTAACTAATTGTTCTAGATTATGTATAGCCAAAGTTACAAGAAAAACACTTGCAGCACTATTTTGACCGCTTAGTAATTCAATTCTTTCGTCATTATGCCATTTAATATCCGGAAAGTTGAAATCACCTGCTAATAATATACAACTATACGCTTTTCTATCAACAGCTTGCTTAGCTAAAATAATTGTTTTATTTATATCATCTATATGGGATAAAGGTGGTCTATAGACACAGCCAATAAGAATCATTTCGTTAACGATTTTAATTTCGCACCATATTTGCTCGGAGTTGAGGTTGTTTAAAGTCTCTCTTAGATGACAATCAGATACCTCATGCGCGACTAGATCACGCTTAATGTAGATAGCAACACCTCCATCGTGACCCATTCTTTTTTTTTTCACTTGTGAATAGTTATTTAATTGAGTGGCAGATGTTTCAGTAAACCATGTCTCAGAAATAAAGATTAAATCAGGCATGTTTATATCACAGAGTGCAGATAACTCGTTCATTTTAGTCGGATTAAGAGAAGTTGCGTTAGTATAAAAACATTTTAAAAGTTTATTTTTAGGGTTATGTTTAGCAGACTTCATCTCTGTATTTAATGCATTTAAATAAGTATTCGCAGTTAAACGATTTGAATCATTGTGTTTTAGCAATTCTGGCTGCTTGTGCATCTTTCCATTTGATGAAAGGATGCTTTTTACGTCCATTGATTTCAACTTCCTGCGAGACATCAATGCACTGCAATTTATCGCTGCGGATGACAAATCTAAAGGGTTTGTCAAGTTTTCCAAGCTTGTCAAGGTCAGAATTAGCTGCTTTCCTTCCTAAGTTTAATTTAATAAATTCGCTTTGCTCTGCTGCTGTGCGGTCGGGGCGTATAAATATATCTTTAAAAGTACCCAATGCTTGTTGTTTAGCCGACGCTAGAACGTCATTTTTGATAAATACTGAATCAACTTTAATCATAAGAGAAGCGGGTTTACTAGAATTAAAGTTCTTTTTTTTTTTTGAAACGTTCAATTCTAACTACATTGACTGATTTACTTAAAGATGCCATAACCTTCTTGAATTCCGCGGTATCATCTTTGGTTATTTCGCTTGGTTGAGTTTTAACAGATTCTGGTAGACCAAACACTACAATTCTCTTTTCTCATGCTTATTGAGGGCGCTCACTACAGCTACGTTTGCTAATGTACCGGGTTTGCCAACTTGTTCAACTAAGTTAAAACAATATGTAAATAATGCCCTGGAGTGTTAAATGTCGTATGTGGAGTTCCGCAAGGATCGATTCTTGGTCCACTTCTTTTTTTAATATATATAAATGACTTCTGTAATGCATCCTTAAAACTTAATTCAGTCATGTTTGCAGATGACACGAATTTATTTCTTACCAACAACGATATCAAGAAATTATATGCGGACATGAATATTGAACTAAATAAAGTAAATAACTGGTTTAAGGCTAACAAACTCTCACTTAATACCGAGAAAACAAACTATATACTTTTTCATAAAAAAAACACAAGAAGAAAATCTTCCTCTCAAGTTGCCGAACCTATTTATAAACAATAAATTAATTAAAAAGCAATCCAATATAAAATTCTTGGGAATCGTTGTTGATGAAAAATTATCCTGGCTTCCTCATATAATATATATCCAGTCAAAAATTACCAAAATCATAGGTTTAATATATCGAGCTCGCTCGTACATTAATACAAATAGTCTTAAATTAATCTACTTTGGGCTAATTCACAGCCTCATCAGCTATGCAAATATTTCATGGGCAAGTACTCAAACAGCAAAGCTTAAGAAACTTTATAGTTTTTAGAAACATGCATTTAGAATCATTTACTTTAAAATTAGGGGGGAACATGCTAATCCCTTGATGAAAGAAAATGATGAATGTATTTGAAATAAATATCTACCAGCATTTAATTTTCATGTATCGTTACAATCACAATATCTCTCCTATAAGCTTTAATAATAAGTTTGAGTTAAATAAAAATGATAACTATAATCTTAGAGCGAATATGTTGAACACATATAAACTGCCAAGGATAATAAATAAGTATTCAAAGTACAGCATTTTATATAGAGGTTCAAAGGTATGGAATATTTTTCAGAAAGAGTTCAAAGGTACGGTGAGTTCGAAGTTCATTCAAGTTTTTAACAAATAAAGAAATCTTTAAAACCGGTGAAACATTTTTTGTTAATAATGCATTGGATAAATTCTCTTAAATAAGTTTTTGTTTTGTTTCTACTTTTGTTTGTTGCTTGACAATTTTTATAAGCGGATTACGCATTTTGTTATGATATTTTATTGACATTTTTATTTTGTATGTCATATTACGATATTTTAATTAAATCTTGTTAAAGGGGTTCTATGAAAAAATTGCGATGACGTTCTGTCATCCTCATCTTCTTTGATTCCCTATCTGTTTTACTTATTTTGTTAAATTTTATATTATGTAGTAGAATCTGTAAAAATTCTTATGTTATGTAAACAGAGGAAAAAAAAAAAAAATTATTTTGTTATAAACAACCAGTATTATTTTATATTATATTTATATTGCGATTTTTATATGGTTCTGGCGACAAGATCAATATGATCTTCTTCCAGGTTCTAAATTTATATGTTTATATTACATGTAAATCACGACATGTAAATAATGTAAACTAAAAAAAAAAAAAAAAAAAAAACGATTTAGAGGAAAAAAAATTTAGAGGAAAAAATTTCTTTGTAATTTATCATGTTATAAAATATCTTAAATGCTATTTTTTGAAAGACTTATTAATACATATTGGAGGCAATTTTTTTTTTTAATAACTTGATTGCTCCAGTTATTTTTATTAAACAAAAAAGTTGAGCTGATTTAAAAGTTCTTAACATGTTAAAGATCAGTTCTAATCTTAAAAAACAGAGTTAAACCTCAAACTCTTTTATACATTTTCTACTGAAATATTTCATAAAGTTTTGATTCATTTTCGTCAAATATCCAGTTTTGAAGAAATTCTGCCCCACTGTGCGACATTGCCACCATTTTAACGGCGCCATCATTACAGCGTTACTGAATCAGGGAATTAGTGAAATGGTTGTTTTTATTTCAGATGATTATCTATATATTTATAGAGATCTTATAATTTATTTTTTATTAATAAATTAATTACATAAATTGATGGACATTTAAAAAAAAGGCTTTTATCTTTTATATTATATTGAAGTTTTACATTGTGCTTTTAAAAATTTTAATGTATCTTTAACCTGTAAAGTCCACAGGGACTCTATAAAAAAATTGTGGAAACTTTCACTCCTATCTTCTCTGAGCCCTGCCTGTTTTTTTTTTAATACTATTTATTTTATGTGTTAGTTTTTTTTTACTTTATATATATATGTATATGTATATATATATATATATATATATATATATATATATATATATATATATATATATATATATATATATATATATATATATATATATATATAAATATATATATATATATATATATAATATATATATATATTTATATATATATATATATATATATATATAATATATATATATATATATATATATATATATATATATATATATATATATATATATATATATATATATATGATGATGATGATGATGATGATGATTATATATTTTATATATTATTAAAAATTTCCAGAAAGTTAAAGGAATGCACTATGTATTATAGAGTCAGGCCGTGGCGCACTATGTATCATAGAGTCAAGCGGTAGCGCAGTGGTTAAGGTGAGTTTCCACTCATCCGTTTTTTCACGGGAACGGGAAAGGGACGGGAAAATAATCACGTTGGCATGCGTAGAATAACTTTTAATATGTCTGAAGAAAAACTACGCATGCTCACATGATTGGAAACTCACCTTTAGAGCGCTTGCTTTATAAGCAGGAGATCCAGGTTCGAAACGAGCTTTGGGCATATTACGCGTCACGGTAAGGAAGGAGGCGTGAACTTCCTGGTTAAATGCACTTCTGCAGTGCTTTGTGACAAGAGTACTGTGGAACTGCATTTAACCAGGGACACCTAAAAATAATAACAAAAAAAAAAAAAAAAGTTAAGTGCAGTTCATGCATGGTCACGAACGGAACCGTGCACGGAAGTTGCGAATTTGTCGAGTTCATGAAGTTGTTTTTATGAAAATAAATTGCTTGTGAGTATTTCAAGCAAAATATGATATTTCTACGACTCATACTTAATATATCTTCGATGAGAAATAGCAGTCATCAAATATTTCTAGCTAGAGTTTAGCTTTTAAAAATATTGAATATTTTTCAAACTATTGGGACATTAACACACAAAAAATATAAAATGATACAAATATACATATTTAAACACTCAGTTAGCCTAAAATTTGATAACAATGTTTTTGTTATAATTGTTCTTTAAGATAATCATTATAGTATATATATTTTTTAACTCCCAGGCTTCTAATCGTAAAAACAAAGAAGAATAAAAAATATCGCGCAGAAATGGAATTACCAATAATAATGCTTGTCAAAATTACTTCCCACCTCATTCACCAAAAAAAGACAAAAAAAAAAAAAATAAATAATAATAACAGAAATAACAATTTATATCAGAAAATATTTTTACTTAAGTTTTTCCAATCAATTATTTTTACTTAAAATAAAAATAATTGATTGGAAAGTTATGGATTATTTGTCACATATTAATATTATCAAGCTCATTTTCAGATAATAGTTTTATCTAAATTTGCTTGAACTTTTTCATTTTTATGTTATTTTTTGATAACGAAAAGATTTTTGTAAGATTGACATTAAGTCTTATTATTATGAATATATATAAATAGACTAAAAAAGTTATTAAACAGATTGTTTAGAAATACAATATAAACGGCCAATGTTCCGATCCTCAAGACGCCCCACTTCAGTCATTTTTCTATGCAGAGACGGCATCAAATAGTTTGGGCATGTCACCATGCCCGACTCTTTGATCTCTGTAATAAGCGTCTAATATATCTAAACGGTTTTGATAAAAATAAAAAAGACCTCAGCAACTCTAAGAATTACGTAAAAAACGTCTGGACGTTTTAGTAATAAGTGAAACCGCAAAAACTCTGGTACCGTGACAACCAACCCAATACCTGTTGCATAATACGTGTTGTAAAACTATATTTAAAACGTGTTTAAAAAAGTTTATTTTAATAACAATTTTAATATTTCCTGCTTAAGTAATTCAATAAATATTTGAACCAAGCAATAAGCAATAGTCGATTTGTATAGAATGCAGATAGGTACGCATGCGCAAAGTTATTGCTTAAAAAATTGATTCTCTAAATATCAGCTAATTAAAAATTTATCAAAACAAATTATTTATACTCTTTTATATTTACTTTATTATATTTAAACTTCAAAATGAAATTCTTTCGGAATAATTTTTGAAGTGTTTTTTTTTTCCCATAATTAATCGCAAATATCAAACAATTCATTCCACAAGCATTTTTTCTTTCTTCCAAAAGCATAACAAACAACGCCAAAACTCTTTTTCCTTTATTATTTATTGAAGTTTATTGTATATATTTCTCATTTAGTTGCCTTTTTTTTTTAAATTTGTTTTTTGTGTTAGGTTTTTTTTTTTTTTTTTTTTTTTTTTTTTTAAAGTAAATCTGTTAAAGCGTTTATATTGTAGTTATATTGTTTTGAAAGTTTATTGTATAGTAAATATATATTATAGTAATTCAAAATAGCAAATTTTATTTTTTTTTAACTTTAAATTATAAAATTTGAATCATGGTATAAGGGTTTCAGTTTTAATATAGTTTAAATTATAAAATTTGAATCATGGTATATGGGTTTCAGTTTTAATATAGTTTATTATGATGACAATAAAATCCTGAGCAGCTAAATACTAATAAATCAGTAAACGAATATTATCTAAAGTTGTACTTTTGTTTATAAATTTAAAACAACAACTTTAGGTATAAAACTTTTTATATTAAAAAAAAATTGTGATAATAAAAACTAATTACTGGGAGAAAAAAATTCTTAATGTTTAAATCCTTTCCTATTCAATTGTTATCGCTCCTAATTATTCGAGTAGGCGTGTCTACAGTTAAACAATGTTGATAAGTTCTCTTGGTCCGTAATAGATAAAAAAATATCTGACAAAAAGCGATTTTTATTTATTTTGAAGAAAATATTATTCATATTGAAGAACAAAAATGTCGATAATATTATTTTTTTTGATATGCAATTATATTCTACACTATTTACAAGGTAAAGGAATAAAGAAAGTTATTAGTGCAATTTATTAAATTTGATCTTTCATTTATTAGTAAATAATAAAAAAAAAAAAATCGTTACAAATTTAATGTATGCAATTCAATCATTTTTTTTTTTTTTTTTTTTGCAAAGAGAAAATTGTTTTCTTAGTTTGCACATTAGATTTTAAAAATGTTAAATCTTGCTACGCATTTGCTGTTGTTTAGTTTTTTGAATTTTATTTCAAGTTATTGAATGTTACTATTTCTAATATACTTTTTATATTGAAATATTATTATTTATTGTTTTAGCAACTAAAAGAGCTCTTTTAGTTTCTGCTCCTGTGGGAGAAAAGTTTTTGTAGACTCTTTTTCCTTAATAATAAGTAACTGGTATATGCATACTGAGAATTTAAATCAATAAGTTGAACTTTGTAAATTCGTTAAATTTGTAAATTTGATTTGTGGACCAAATACCAAAATATATAGGAAAGTTTAATTTTAAAAATAAACGATTAAGTTGATTAGGGTTTCTAATTTTTTACCTCCTCATAGTGTAATACAAAACACTTAATACAATCAATTTTACATTGTTATATCAGAATAAAAAATAAGTCATTCTTTTTGCATTATATTAATTTTTGTACTTTGTTGCAAATCGTTTGCATCAGTTACAGCTTGGCATCTATGGCGCATGCCACATCATCTTTAGCATTTTTTATATACTCCATTTCCAGCATTTTATATGCATATTTTATTTTTTCTTACTTTTTGTCATTATCTTACTGAAATATATAGTTTTTATTCGAAAATAGATGTTTTATTCTTAGTTTGAATTGGTGAACTAAAATACAATGGTGCTTATGTTGGTTGATTATTATATCAACTCTGTATATGTTTCCTATGTCATAAGCAGCAAATGCACCCTAGACTTTTTTTATCATGTTTTGCTGTGACACGTGTACACTCTGAAGTATATGGTCCACCTTTTTTTCCATATTCTTTCTTAATTTATCATAATGTAGCGTAAAAGGTGACTCACCTGGTAATATCACATGTTTCTGTTGATATAAAGTCCAAAACAAAAACAAACACTTGTTTAAGTGATCTGTGCATCATTTTAGTCTCTTATCTTAGCTATAAAATGCTTAGAACAACTTAACATTACAAAAAAAAAAAAAAAAAAAAACAGTATTAAGTTATATGTAATACTATTTAAAGAGGAAAATTTTGAAGTAAAACATAAAATATAATTTTAAAGAAATCTGTTTTTGACCTGTCATTAATTTGTAGGCCTGCCTCTTTTTTTATATATTTTTTGATTTCAGTTATTAAAATAGTGTAGTATTATACTAACACAGAAAACCTAAAAAATCTCAATCAATTTTACTTTATTTTTAAAATGTATATAATTTTTTTATTTTTCATTTTTTCATTCAAAGTTTCAAGTTTTTTCTGAAGTTTAGTTAAATTTCAATATTTTATTTTATTGTTTTATTCAAAGATATAGTGCAATAGTAATTCTAATTTTAATTTTAAAAATAAATTTTTAAAATAAGTGACACAATATTGAGTTTTATGACTTTTTTAAAAAAAAACATTGTGTCCCTTTTTTTTGAGAACACTCTCTATATAAGTGTGTGTGTGTGTGTGTATATATATATATATTATATATATATATATATATATATATATATATATATATATATATATATATATATATATGTAATTTTTTTTTTAATTTTTCATTCATTCCCAACAAGGTTGACAGAAGAAAAAATTGTGGATTGTATGAGTCAAGAAAAAATGAATATGGGAGAGAGTTCCAATGGGATGAAGTGTGGGGATCAAAATTAGACAATGTTTACAATGCTTTTTTGGACCTTTTCTAGAAGAGAAAGAATATCATTAGAAAAACTAACTCAAATATAGCAACAGTAAACAGGAGCGAATAAGAGATTGTTAGAGGTAGAGAATGGAATTAGGAGTAAGAAAATGGCTAGCATGATGAAGAGAAGCAAATGATAATCCAAGAAGTTATAAAGAACAGGACTCGATGAGAAGGTTGCCATTTATCAATGTAGGAATGTCAACATTGTGATAGTTGTTTGCAGTAAATACTCAAAGAGCTTGCTAATTGTAAAAGAAGATTGATCAAATGATATTTGGAGGGGTCAAAATGTTTTCCAGAGTTTTTAAAAACTAGAAACACAGATGCCATTTTCCAGCAAGCAGGAAGACATGGTTTAGATAGCAGGAATGTTGTCTGTACCACAACTTGTAAAAAAGTTTAAGTGAGATATTACTTTGGCAACCTGTTTAACTGGAAGAGTACGACCATCTTTTAATTCTACCTATGAATCAAGTTGAGTTAAAAGAAAAGTTCTTTGCAAATAGTTCAGTTTTATCCTTGGAGAGGGAATAAGATCAGTTCCATGAATGAGAGATGA
The DNA here is from genome assembly GCF_022113875.1 of Hydra vulgaris. Lineage (NCBI taxonomy): Eukaryota > Metazoa > Cnidaria > Hydrozoa > Anthoathecata > Hydridae > Hydra > Hydra vulgaris. Next base: position 54,504,843 of record NC_061162.1, on the reverse strand, counting down.
AATCTTATATCAGCATAGATGAGTTTTTTCTGGGAATTCCTGGAATTCCAGAAATTCACTTTAAACTCCTTTAATTTTCCAGAAATTGCATTACGACAATGTTTGCATTTAAACAAAAATGTTTTTTATAATTTAATTTTTCATGAGATCAATTTTTGTAACAATTTTTTTTTTTTTTTTTCAATTCATTCATGTTAACTTTTTTTCGCATATTAGAAATTCCGTTTTGTAAAAAAACGGAATTCCATAGGAAAAACAGAAAAGTTAAAGAACATTTAGTAATCACCTGAACGGTGCAAAACAGTTAAAGAACCTATAAATGATCATGCAAAAAAGTGCAGAAAAAGCATAGCTAACAAATGTTTTGCCGCAGAAAGTTTAATAATAAAAAGTATTGATTTCTAAACCATTGTCTTACATTTTATATTTAAAAAGTAAAGAAATTATTACGCCTTGCAGATTGTTTACAGTAAAACTGAGATATATTTGATTTTAGAGAATTTTAAAGAAACATAATTATTCATTAGTTTTTAGTTACTTTATTTATCCCTTTACCAATGTTCCATAATTCACCCACATACCTTTGTCAATTTGTTGAATGTATAGTTTTCATAAGAATATTTTATAGAATATATACTATAGATTATAGTATAAATTACATTAAAATGGAATATTTTTTAATTTATATTATCCAGTCATATTACTGGTATCACGCAACCCAGTACCACCTGCCCCAAGCCCTGCTGCCTTGCAGAGTGAGCTCTACTTAGGCAAAGGCTAGGAGAAATAAACTCTGACTAAAAATTCCCCTGCCTTGGGGCTCTTGGTTGAGTAAAGGCTAGAGATAGTGTCTCAATAAAAACACTGATCTTGGGCAGATGTTAACTGCATCCAGCTAAACATCCCCTGCCTTGGGGCTCTTGGTTGAGTAAAGGCTAGATATGGTGTCTCGATAAAAATACTCATCTTGGGCAGATGTTAACTGCATCCAGCTACTGTCTTGTAGAAGGCCTCCTAGGCAAAGACTTTAGGGGTAAGCAGAAAAATTCTGCTAACCAGCCTCAAACCCCTCCTTCATCTATTAGGCTAGCGTAGATGTAACCTGTGTTACATTGTTTCCTGCCTAGGATGATGAATGCTGGATCTCCTTGACTCTACTCATAGAATTTTGCTTATGCCTCCTTGATTATGGCTATGCAACTCTTCCTGTTATCTCCATATGAGGGTACAGCTCTTAAACTCAGTTTAATGGTTCTGAGGCCGGCTGGTAGTAAGGTTTCCCGAACTCTGTGGTAGCTCTCAGAGAGGCTGATTCCATCAACAGCTGCAAAATATCATAGTATTAACAGTGCCATGTTGCGCATGGATGGTGTCCCTGTTAATGCTTTTGGTGTGCATTGTCAAGGCCACATAAGGAGCCCTATGTCACGGCTTAGGGTTAATTAACAGGACTGAGTTAACTGCATAGCTCATTGATTAGGAGACTGTGCTCTATCTATGAATGAGTCAAGTTCTCAATAAACCCAAATCATGACCAAAGTAACCAAAAATTTAAAACTTAAAAATCCATCCCCACCACCTAAATATTTTGATATATCTTTTACAAATATTCGCGGTCTACAAAGCAACTTTCCATCAGTTGAGTCTTATCTCCTGCAAAATTCACCAGACTTGCTTGCACTCAGTGAAACAAATTTAAATTCTGCAATTCCTTCTTCAGATGTCAGTGTTGATGGCTACTATTCTTTGGTTTGTAAAAACTCCTGTATTCACATGCTAGGTTTAGGGGTATACATACGCATTAATTCTCCTATTTGTAGTGAAATCAGGTTCAAATCCTTTGACCATTCTTTTATGTGCTTTCGCCTAGCACCTTTCTCTTTGTTCTTTATCGTTCTCCTTCTTCCCATGATTGCACTCTTTTAGATGTTATCTCTGATCAAATTGACTATGCCCTCTCTCTTTACCCCTTTGCCAATATTGTTGTTGTTGGTGATTTTAATGCCCATCACACTGAATGGCTTGGCTCTAACACCACTGATCCTGCTAGCACTAAAGCCTTTAACTTCTGCATTTCTTAATCTCTTACTCAGATAGTTAACTTTGTGACTCGTTTTCCTGACAACCCTAATCATTTACCTTCACTCCTTGGCTTATGTCTTGTCTCTGACCCTAGCTTATGTTCAGTTTCTCCCTTTTCCCCCTTAGGTGGTTCTGACCATGCAATGATCTCTATAAATCTTTCTTCTCGTACTTCTTTTTTGGGCTCACCTTATCATTGCACCACCTACTACTATCCTAAAGCTGACTGGGATTCCTTTCGTGATTTTCTTCGTGATGGTCCTTGGGCTGATGTTTTTTCTCTCTCAGCTGACAAATGCGCCTCCTACGTAACTTCCTGGATTCAGGCTGGAATGGAAGCTTTTATTCCTTTGCGTCGGTTTCAAGTCAAGCCTCATTCTACTCCATGGTTTTCTCCTTCTTGTGCGGCTGCTATATCCAATCGTAATTATTTTTTTCATCTTTTTCAAAAGAACAACTCTTTGAGAACAAACGGCTATATATTATTGCAAGAAATCGATGTAAAAAGGTGCTTTCTGATGCTCAACTCCATTATTCTCAGTTCACTAAATCTCGCATCTTATCGCAGAAGTTAGGCTCTAAAGACTTTTGGAAAATCTTCAACAGCATTATTAACAAGGGTAGATCTAACATTCCATCTCTCATTCATGGGACTGATCTTATTACCTCTCCCAAGGATAAGGCAGAACTATTTGCAAAGAACTTTTCTTCTAATTCCACTCTTGAATCTTATGGACATTCTCTTCCTTCCATTCCAGTTAAACAGGTTGACCCATTGTTAGACATTCAAATCACTCCGGCTTCTGTTGCTAAAGTCATATCTCAATTAAACTCGTCTACAGCTTGTGGTCCAGACAACATTCCTGTCACAGTCTTGCAGAATTGTTCTCTAGAACTTTCTTTAATTCTCTCTAAACTATTTAACAAGTGTTTGACTGATTCTTGTTTTCCTGCTTGTTGGAAAATGGCTGTGGTTCCAATATTCAAAAACACTGGAGAAAATTCTGACCCCGTCTGATCAGTCTTCTTTTTGTTGTTAGCAAGGTCTTTGAATCTTTGATCAACAAATTCCTCACATCTCATCTTGAGTCAAATAAAGTACTGTCAGACAATCAAAACGGTTTTCGATCCTCTCGCTCTACGGCCGACTTGCTAACTGCTGTAACTGAAAGATTTTGTCGTGCATTAGATGGAGGCGGTGAAGCTAGGGCTATTGCTCTCGACATATAGCCCTAGCTTCCATTTTTTTAAATATAAAACCGTTATATATATATATATATATATATATATATATATATATATATATATATATATATATATATATATATATATATATATATATATATATATATATATATATATATATATATATATAAATATATATATATATATATATATATATATATATATATATATATATATATATATATATATATATATATATATATGTATATATATATATATATATATATTTATATATATATACAGTACTGTGAATATGTTTTAGACCACTTATATAATTAGTTGTATTTTCAATTTTTTTCCTGTGTATTTTTTTTTTTTTTGAGCATACTGAAGTTGAGTAATATTTGAGAAAGGTTGAAAGAATATATATTATCTTGAATAAATAAACAAAAATTTATGAGGAACATGAGGGATATGTTTGTTTATTTATTAAAACGATAATTGTCATAATAACTGCAGACCAAGCGTTCATCTAAATAATACATAAAAATAAAATTTTCGATTTTTTTCTTACTGGTTCAGGTTCATATTCGTTCAATTAAGTTTTTAACAGTATAAAATGTAGTCATAGAGTGAATTTAATACAATAATGATCGGTTTTGGTACATTTTTTAAAAAGTTGTTATTTTTTATGAATACAGTTAAACAAATAGTTAAAAATAATTAAATAAAGTTATTAGTTTACATTTTTAGATTAATTAAGTGTTGCTATGGGTAAAATATCTTTAATAGAGAGACAGAAAGTTATTGTGCTTCACGAAGAGGGTTATTCGCAGCGCCAAATTTCTTCCAAAACAGGATATTCGAAGACTGCTATTAGAGAAATCATTAAAAAGTTTAGAGAAACTGGCTCCCTTGGAAATAGAAAGAAAAGTGGCAGACCTCCTAAGCTAACAAAAGATGACAATAAATATTTAAAAACCCTTTCTTTAAGAAACAGGAAAAAAACATCCACCGAATTGGCAAAGGACATTAATACAGCAACAAGGGAAAATGTTAGCTCTTCTTGTATTCGACGACACCTACTCAAATCAGGATTACGAGGCTGCGTTGCTATTCGAAAACCTTTATTACGGCGTGGCAATAGAGAAAAACGACTTAAATATGCAAAACAACACAAAGATTGGACACAGGAAATGTTTAATCGGGTTCTGTACACTGATGAGTCCAAATTTGAAATTTTTGGAACGAAAAGACGTCAATATGTTCGAAAAAGAACAGGAGAAGCCTATCAGCCCGAGTGTTTAAACCCTACTATTAAACACGGAGGAGGCTCTTTACAAGTTTGGGGCTGTTTATCTTCATCTGGGAAAGGTGATCTGATCAAAATAGAGGGACGACTCATCGGGGAACGTTATGTGGATATTCTAAGACAGCATGCTATACCATCCGGAATGAGACTAATAGGCCATAATTTTATTCTGCAGCAGGACAATGACCCAAAACATTGTTCCCGACTGGCAAAAAATTATTTAAATGAAATGGCAGAAGAAGGAAAACTGGAAATGATGACCTGGCCTCCCCAGAGTCCAGATTTGAATATAATCGAGCATATTTGGGATTACTTGGAAAGGAAAAAGGTCGAACATGCTCCCCGAAATGCTGAAGAATGTTTTACTACTTCAAAGAGAATGGCACAACTACTTCAACTACTTCAAAGAGAATGGCACAACATACCGCAGGATTTTATAACAAATTTGTATGAATCTATTTCCCGGCGAATATCGGCTGTGATTAAGGCAAAAGGAGGATATATTAAATATTAAGGGTTTTTTTATGAAGTGTGACATTAAAAAGTTTGTTATTGTTCCATATTTTGTGTGAAATATATGTATTTTAATAATTTTATAATATAGAATTCAAAACTTAAATATTAAGGAAGAATTCTCTTGGATTTTTTGAGAAAATGTAAGTGGTCTAAAACATATTCACAGTACTGTATATATATATATATATATATATATATATATATATATATATATATATATATATATATATATATATATATATATATATATATATCGTTATACATATATATATATATATATATATATATATATATATATATATATATATATATATATATATATATATATATATATATATATACATATATATATATATATATATATATATATATATATATATATATATATATATATATATATATATATATATATATATATATATATATATATATAAAGATATGTATAACGATTTATATATATATATATATATATATATATATATATATATATATATATATATATATATATATATATATATATATATATATATATATATATATATATATATATATATATAGATATATATGATACATACAATACAATTCAGTATATATATATATATATACATATATATATATATACTGATGAAAACACAAAGAAATTAGATATTGAAAAAGCCTCATAACGAGTGAAGTAATACAGCATGAAACTCCAAAATCATGGTTGAGATTCTCTGAAAAAACATGTTACAAATCTATTTTTATTTAAAACCAAGTATTATCTCCTCGTCAAATAGCCAATAAGTTAAATATTGAATATTCACATATTTGAAAACCTTATACTGAAACAGATGACATTATGGATCTGGATAATCTGGTGGGCAACACAATGAGATAAACGTTTTTAATTAATAAAATTAATTTGCTTGATGAAACACGACAGCAAGTGGTGAAATGTTATATTCTCAGACAAAATGAATGTTGAGGTAGATATGCAAAAATATGTTATTGCTACGTGTTCTGCTATGGTGATCACCTCAAGAGTAATTTGATTTGAATTGTACATGAAAACCAACCAAGCAAGGTAATGGCAGTGTAGACTTTTGGGCCTACATGAATTATGCAGGACTTAAATGCTATTAATTATTTGAAGGTTGACTTAATGCTGATAGAAACATTGAAATTTTAGATAATTGCCTTCTTCAATCCTTATTTAAGAAAGGTGGATCTGCAAAATATTGAAATGCTTTTTTTATGGTTTTTCTTTGGTAAATTATTGTTTTAATATATTATTTGAAATATATATATATATATATATATATATATATATATATATATATATATATATATATATATATATATATATATATATATATATATATGTATATATATATATATATATATATATATATATATATATATATATATATATATATATATATATATACTCACATCAATGTAATTATGTATTGTGATTATAGGGTAGCCTAGCAACAGCTTACTAAAAGTTAATGTTAAAAAAATATCTTTTAATCTTGAAAAAAAATTGAATACTAATATCAGTAAACATTCTATGAAAGATCAACAGTTCATCTATCTGAAAAAGTTAAAATTTAAAAATTTCTACGCTCAAAATTTTTTTAAAAACAATTTGAAAACGATAAACAAAACACACTAAAAAAGCTATTGCTGTAATTACATTTTATTCGTTTTTAGAGGTTTTATATTTAATTTGAAACATTTTATCGTGTACTAGAAGTTACTTTTATTATAATTTCCTTTTAATAAACAGCTAAATGCATATTTAATTGCTAAAAATTAGAAAAATAGCTCGTTGTCAATGAGATTTTTTTTTATATTCGTTATCCGTAGCCATTTTTAAAACTTTTAAAATATGCAAACTTTACTGCGCTTGCGTATAATAACTTTCCACTTATTTAGTAAGTCTGAACGACCGTGCTCAATGTTTGAAGATAATTTAAATATAAAAGAAAATATTTACGCTTTCCTCATTGATAAAGTTTCTCAGAAAAATAGCCCATTTAGCATTGATATTATTCAAAAAGAAGTTGATGCATTTTTAGAAAGATCAAAATTAAATTATTCTTTAAAAATTGAACGAAAAAAAAGGAAAAATATCACAATAAAGTGGAAGCTATAAAGCAATTCAAAACTTACTATTTAGTTAGGGATATTTTTTGGTATAATAACAAAGCTCGTATATTTTTTAATGGGTATAAAAGAGAAGACGTTGTAGTTTATTGAAAAACATTTATCAATTATTTTGCCAACAACATAAAAAACTTTTAGATGTTTTTGAAAACAACAACTTTTGAATACACTTGAAACATTCCTGAAGTTTAAACTACGCCAATAATTATGGCTCATGATGAATGGGAGGGGAGGTGCACTCGTGTGGTACTCAATAATTATATGGCTTCAGATTTCTTAAGTCCAACAATTAGAATTTTTTTTTTGACGAATATTGGAAAATATATTAAGTTACTTCTAGTTTTCGACACAAAGCCGTAGAACGCGCTGGGGCTTGAGGGCTCGAGCACCATCTGGGTATTTGTTGCTGGGGCTAAGCACCACTCGGGAAAATGTACTAAATATTTAAAAATAATAAACTTAAATAATAATGTATACATAATTTAAACAAATTTAATATTTTCCAATCGGATTCCTTGCGTTGTTTTGCCGTTAGTTCAAGACAACTATATATCACCAGAATTAGATAAAAAAATGGTGATGGATTTTATATGGCTGTGAATAATGTGTTTCATTCGATTTCTTTCAATATTTTAGGCTTTTAAAAAAAAGCAAATGATACTGTGGAATCAAAATTTGCCTCAGTCACCCTAACAAACAAAATTAAATATCATCTGAAATGCGTTTGCAGTCGTGCAGTACAGTGACCGTGCGCATTCCAAAGTCCGGAAATCAGAGGTTCGAAACCACTACTAGGAAAGTTTTACTACATTGGTTAGGAAGGAGACATGACCTTCTTATTAAATGCACTTCCGCGGTGTTCTGTAATAAGTCCGTAAGGAACTGTTAGGGCTCTAAAAAATTTTTTTAATGCTTTGTAAAACTTCATTAATGCAATGGTTTGTAAGACATCACTCATGCAACGCTTTGTAAGGCTTTACTCATGCAACGCTTTGTAAGAATTCGTAAGAACAACTATTTATTAAACATTTTGCGACTGTCGATCAAACCCGTTGATCCTAAATGGTGCTAAATGTTTAAACTCATTATCTAACATGCCATAACATTGTCATAACATGTCTGAAAGCATCAATAAAATCTCGAACTAAATGAGGAATAAAAAGAACTGGCAATTTACGTAGACTGTTGCGCTCATAATTTTTACTTTGGTTAAAAAAGAACCAGAAAAAAGAAATATATTGAATCTAATTTAATCTATCTAACCCAATCATTATTGGCATTTTTACAAGGGTGTCGAAAACGCAGAGCATATTTCAACAAATTTCGAATTGCAATTTTTATTTCTTACCGAGGTCCTTATCTCTGGAACAAAATAGTCTTACCAAATTTTGTTTTTTCAACCCAAATGACTTTTGCTTCATTCAATCAGAAACTTAAAAAAATTATATTTTTAATTGAAAATATCTTGATTTATCTTTAATTGCCTTTTTTTTTGTTTTGTTTTTGTTGTTGTTTTATTTTGTATGTTATTTGGTTTAAAATTTTATCTTGACTTTTTAACATTTTATCTTGGTTTTTAAATATTTTTGCATAGAGGTGTATTATTATTTCACTACAGACATTGTATTTTTATTAAAAGTTAACCATATATTGTAAAGGGCTTCATGACAAGACCCTCATGATCTTCTAGAAGTCCTGTCGTTACTAATGTAAAAAATTGTAAAATATATTTAGTTATTGTAATATTAAACAGCAAATAAAAAAAAAAAAAAAAAAAAAAAAAAAAGAAGTGGAAAACCGTTGCACATCTACATCTCATCCCGCGATATAGATGTGGATTATGCTAAATTTAAGATTATTTAACTTTGAGATTTTAAATCAATTTAGAGCGTTGTGTGTCGGCTTTACATTCACAAATACTGTGTAAAAACATTTAATTACTTCTCGATTAGAGTGTCGGTGTCGGCTTTACATTCACAAATACTGTGTAAAAACATTTATTTACTTCTCGATTAAGTTGGTTCAAATTTAATTATGTATGCCGGTCACACTATTTACACTCAATATTTTTCTTGTCTTCTTAAGTTTTAGTTTGATTTACGTTTAACGTTATTTTATAAACAATTAAAATAACTTTTGGAGATAATCAGATTACTATTGCAATGTTATGCTTTTTTGTCGATTATTTACTTGGGTATATGAATTACGTTCAAGTAAGCCTTGAAAAGGTTGCCCTCGATAGTTTTATATATTTTTAACTTTCCCATCTGAAAAAGGCAAAACTTTACGCCTATGCTTCGACACCCCTTCTACTCCCCACTTCCCTTTCAGTTTTTTGATTTTAAACATATGGGACACATCAAAGTCATCTCATTAAAGAATGTGGTAAGCAATACATAACCCATATAAAAATTTAAATTTAATGTGGGCAATGATAGAACCAACAGATAACAAAAATGTGTTTTAAGTTGGTATTAATGTGTTTTAAAATTAGAGAAAATAACTCGTAAACAAGCTGTAAAATTGATTTTTACATGATATGTCCAATCATAAAAATAATTATTGTGATGTGTTGCAAAAATAATGATTTGTGATGTGTTGGAAACAGAAGGTACAAAAAGGTTTATACTATAAATGCGTTGATGACTTGACATGCATTGATATACCTTTTTTATCCTCTTTTTTTTTACTAATCAGGGACTTTATTCAGCTATTTTTTTTGTCTATAGTTACACCAATGGTAAATAATGATCCATTATTTATAAAAAAAATAGTTTTTATACCCACAAAGATAGGTTTTGACAAGATTTTACTGTCTAAAAAAGATTTTTTTTTCTTCTTTTTGTTATTTATATGTTTGTTTAAACATATAAATAACAGAATACTTTGTTTTATCTATCTAGCATTGATAGATAAAACAAAATAGCATTTTATCCTCTTTATATATATATATATATATATATATATATATATATATATATATATATATATATATATATATATACATTTTTTTTTTTTTCTATTTTTTTTATTTTTTATTTTTTTGTTTGTCATTAAAAAAAAAGAACACAATGCCGTGTTATATAAATACTAATCTACATGACCGGGGCTAAAAGAAGACAATATTTGCCTTATCACTACACCCCGACGTGTGACGACTTTATCTATCTATCTATCTATCTAACTATCTATCTATATATATATATATATATATATATATATATATATATATATATATATATATATATATATATACTGTATTGTATTACATAGTATACTATGCTTGGACATATATTATTTTTTTAATATTTTATTATTTTTCAGAATTTGATTTGTATGCATTAATTGTGTTTGCATACAATTGTTGTAATCGTGTTGTAATATAATATGCACACAAATTTATTGGATACAAATTTTATAAAATATATAGTTAAATGATTATGATATATTATAAAAACTATACTTTATAGTATATATTACCTATATTATAAAAACAAATATAAATTAAATGCTATATAAACTATGTAATATAATACATTTATACTTAATTTATATATAAATATTTTATCTTACATACTTTATAAGTAACTTGTGAACTTTTTAGCCTTTTTTTTTTTGCATTTATAGTATAGTCATTCACATATAATTATATATTATAATTTATATTATAATCATTCACATATAATTATATATATATATATATATATATATATATATATATATATATATATATATATATATATATATATATATATATATATATATATATATATATATATATATATATATTAATATTTTTATATATATATATATATATATATATATATATATTAATATTTTTATATATATATATATATATATATATATATATATATATATATATATATATATATATATATATATATATATATATATATATATATATATATATATATATATGTATATATATATATATATACATCTACAAAAGTAGTGTTGGGTGAATTATATTTTTGTTCAGAAAAAAATTGAATACTCAGATCTGAAAACAATTTCAAATCAAGACAAAACTGTTCGTAATAAAAAAGTAAAAAATATTAAATTCTATCGCTCAGATTTTTAGAAAAACAGTTTTGAAAATGTAAACAAATCAAGCTTTTAACAGTCAGATAAATGTAGCAGAGAATCACAGTTTTTTATATATTTAAACATCTTTATATTGTTTTTATCATTTTTGAATCAACAATTCAATTATCTTTATTATTATTTCATTCTATCAAAAATATGCAAATAATAACTACTAAGTAAAACTTTAAAAATATTGTTGCTACTCAGAAAAAATTTTAGTATCTAAAGGCCGTCACCATCTTTAAAATTATAATATTTGAATTTGACACTGCGCTTGCGTATAATAACTTTCCACATTTAAACGACCGTGTGAGTGGCGATGGTTTTTAACTCCATTGTCAGAAAATAAAATCTCTTTTTCTCCATTAACCAATTTAAAAAAGTGCTTTAGTGCAGTCGGATAAGTTAATGTTCCTAATCTCGACATGATTCTACTTATTCGGATTCGTTGGATTTTTGCAACTGTAAGAGCCATTAAAATTGCAAGACTAAATAATCGTTCCATTTTAACTCGAAATTTGCATTTATATTAAATAATCAACAAAAAGTATATTTATAATTTTATTAATTTTAGCAATTTACATTTTGCATTATAACAAGTGCTATTTAAATGTGTCGTCAACCTGGTCTGTAGGTGTAGTTTAATGTTTATTCGCAAAGTGTAACAACTTTGTTAAAAGTCGTTAGTTTTTAGGATGTTTTTTTTCATGCCTGAGGTTTTGATATATCAAATAAAATAAATCATTAACTATGAATAAAACCTAGTTTTGTGAAATTCATAATTAATTAAGTCCTAAACAACTCAAATAATTCACCTATTAATTTTAAGATCAAAAACAAATTTAAAAATAACAATAATATTTAACAGTTTTTTGGCCTTATAATAAAAACTTTAATATTTTGTTAAACATTGCTTCATATCTAAATTGCTGGCCAAATTATCCTCACTTTAAATCTATTTTAGATAATTTTGGAAATTTAAAAATTTAAAAATAAATTTTTGATAAAGTAATTTTTATAGGAAAGAAAACAAAAACAAAATTTTAAAAATATTAATCGCAATTTTTTTTTTATTACAAACTCATTTTAACAGATTTTAAGCCATAAAATCAAAAATAACATTTTTTATGTAAAACCTGCTTCATTACTATTTTACTAGTACCATTGTAGTCATTTTAAACTTATTTTGAAACTTTTCATAAATATCTAGCATTCCCGGTTAGACACAAGATGAACCGCTGCTCCAAAATTAAATTTCCTTGTAAATATTCAAAAAATACATGAATTTTTTAAATTGTTTTTTCTTGAACACAACTCCTACAGAATAAGAGACACCATAGCAACAACATTTACAAGTTAAACATTCAACAAAAACTACAAAAACCTTGTCGCTGAAATCCTAAAGGTGGCTTTAATCTCTGCGCTCGCACCGATAATAAAATTGAACAAAAAAACCGAGGCGAAACGTACTGCCCAAAATGAAAATCTCAGCAAGAAACTGGAAAACAAGAAATCCGTTACCTACGCCTCGAATCTCAAAGAAAAAGCGTTAATATATAATATATAATATATATTTCGCCATAAAGAAAATATTTACAAAATTAGACTTTAAAAACTGTATATACACGGCTGGGGCAAGAAGAAGACTAATTCAGTCTTATCGCCAAGCCCCTTCAAACAAGAATACAAGTAACAAACAAAAAAAAAACCAAAAAAAACAAAAAAAATCCGTTATCACAATATAATATATGCGTAAGGTACATATATAAATACAAATATCTAAATATTTTTCATTAAAATTTAATTTTTTTTTATTTATTTTTTATTAGGATTTCAAATTTTAATAGTAAATAAAAATGAGATAAAACATGATAATTTAAGAAGATAAAGATTCAAATTAAAATCAAAAATTAATATGTTAAAAATAAATTAAATATCAAGTAAGAAATAAGTGATTTACCTACTCCTATTTAAAAGTTTCAGAAGAAGTCAAGTTCATTGTCAATTATCAAAAGTTTACTTTTTTTTTTTATTTTAAATTGATTAAGGGAAGAAATTTTTTTAAACTCATTATCCAATAGGGTGTTCCATAATTTAGTTCCTCTGATTGCTATCAAGAACCTAGTCGCAGAATAATTTATTTTTTGGTTGAATATAATTGTTGTTTGAAAATCTTGATGGGTATAAATGATTTATTTTTTCGAAAAATGAATTAAATAAAATGGGTGCCATTTTATTATCTAGTTTGAACATAAATATAAAAATATGATATAGGTTAAGTTGAAATACGTTAAGTATTTTGAATTTATTAAAAAGTAATTTAGTGTGCGAAAAGCGATTCCAATAATTCTTAGAGCGTGTTTTTGTTTAATTAGAAGCCCTTTATTTTTAGATACATTAGTGCTGCACCAAGCAACGTTAGCGTAATTTAGATAGAAATGAATAAAAGAAGAGTAAATAAGTTTCAAACAAGTTTGGTTCAACAACTGTTTTGCTTTGTATAAAAGGCCTATATTTTTTGAAATTTTATTTTGGATTATTCGTATGTGCTCCTTCCATGTTACGTTTTCACCTAAAACAACGCCTAGAAACAACAAAGAACTCTCTCTTTTGACATAAGAGTTATTAATAAAAAGCTTAGGAAGTTGTAAGGGTATGTTGTCTTTATCATGAAGACGATGGAAGAAAGTATATTTTGTTTTTTTAATATTTATGGACAATTTATTTGATATAAACCATTCGCTTAGTTTCACAAGCTGCTTGTTCACTGTTGTAAATAAAAAATTAATATCTTTACTTGAATAAAATACGTTAGTATCGTCAGCAAATAAAATTGAATTTAAGATATTGGAAAATTTACTCAAATTATTTATATAAATGAGAAATAAAAGCGGTCCTAGAATTGATCCTTTGGGGACTCCGCAGTTAATTGTCATCAAATCTGTTTTCTCCCCATCATATAAAATGCATTGTTTCCTATTCTTTAAATAACTCTTAAACCAGCCTAAGTTAGAATTAATGATACCATAATTTTTAAGTTTATAAAGAAGAATATTATGATCTACGGTATCAAACGCTTTGCTTAGATCAATAAAGACACCTAAAGTAAATTTTTTTTCATCAAACGCTTTAAAAATTTCATGCACAAGATTAATTATTGCGTGATCGGTCGAATGACCGGATTTAAATCCGAATTGTTTATTGTAAAGAATATTATTTACATTTAAGAAAGAATAAAGTCTATTATACATTATACGCTCCAAAATCTTTGAAAAACAATTAAGAACAGAGATCGGTCTGTAGTTGGAAACATCAGAAGGATCACCTGTTTTAAAAATTGGTGTAACTTTTGCACCCTTTAGTTTTTCAGGAAAAATTCCATGTTTTAAAGATAAATTAAAAATATGTAAAAGTGGTATTGTTATATATTTTAGTGACTTAATAATGACCATACTGCTGATATCATCTAAACCGGAACTTTTGTTAATTTTTAACAAAGAAACTGAATTTAATAATTCTTCCTCCTTAAGTTCATGATTTGGCTTAACAGCATTAGTTGATGTCAAGTATGATTTAAAACTTATTTGAGATGGTTCAATTTTTTCAGCTAAACTTTTACCAACATTAACAAAAAAGTTGTTTAGCGTTTCAGCCACCATTGATTTATTAAAAACTAGTTCATTTTTTAATTTGAGATTTTTTGGCAAAGCATTTCTATCTAAATCTTTTTTGCCAATAACTTCCCTAATAATGCGCCATGTGTTTTGCGAACCATTACTTTTTATTATTTGATCTGAATAGTAATTAGCTTTTGAACGTCTCAAAGTTGACTCAAATAAACGTTTATAATTTTTATAGTTAGTTTCATTTTAAAGTGTTTTTTTTTTTAAAGATATTTACAATATAATCTCTGTTTTATTTTTGAAGATTTAAAAATTCCCTTTGTTATCCAAGGTCTCATAAGGGTTTTTTTCTTTTAATAATTTTGTAACTATGGGAAATGCTTTGTTATAATATTGAAGAAACTTATTTAAGAAGATACCATAGGCCTCATCAGCATTTAAATTTATTAGAGTTTCGTCCCATTTTTCGAGTGATATAACATCATGAAAAGATTTAATGGAGGTATCGTTAATTAGTCGTTTTGTTACTTTCCTTTTTTGAGAATAAGACTTATCGCATTTATTTGATATAATAAAAATTGGAAAATGGTCCGAAATATCCGTTTTAAATATTCCAGTTTTTTATTTTTGTTGTCAGAAATTCATTTGTAAAAATTTGATCTATTGATGTTGCACTATACTTAGTTACACGCGTCGGTTTATTTATTAATGGAATGTAACCAAATTGAAAAAAGACATTAAAGAAATTATTAATGTGCTTATTAACGTCATAGTCAAAAATGTTGATGTTAATTTCACCAATAAAATACACACTTTTATTACAACTTGATTTATTTTTAATTATACTTTTAATGTGATTTTTGAACGCATTAATTTTTCCTGTAGGCGGTCTATATAACGCATGCACAATTATATTTCTTGAGGTTTCGCTAATGATTTCTACGCATAACGATTCATAGTCATTAGTGGTTGAACTTAAGTTTTGCATTAATTTGTATGATAATGAATTAATAATAAATATACATAAACCCCCACCTTCCTTGCTCCAACCTCTAACTTGGTGAACCACATTGTAATTAGGTATTTGGAAATTTGAATCGTTTTCAATATTTTTATCATGACACCATGTTTCGCAAAGGCAAATAATGTTAAAACTAATTTTAATTTTATATAAAAACTGTTTTAATGATTCTAAGTTTTTTTGAATACTCCTAATATTAATATGGAGAATTGAAAATGAGTTATCATCCATTCCTTCCGTTATAATTTTTGAGTTTGAGTTATAATATAATGGATTAACATGTTTAATTACTTCATTATTATTATAAAAATTAAAATCAGGATCAGAACTTTGATGTAAAAGTGTTGAACTATTAATTTCAAATGTTTTAAACTCAAAATCGGATCTGTCAGTTTCGTCAGCCATTTTAAATAAGAGTAGTTTTAATAAAAAAAATAAAATATGATTATTCAAATTGATTTCTTAAAATCCTTTACAATTAATTTATCGTAAATAACAGTACAATACTTACCGTTGTTCCTGTGTATTTTTCTTTCTTCGAATAATTTTTTTCGTATTATTGCTGTTTCTACCGAATAATCTTCGTTTATAAATATTCCCGAACCTTTAAGTTTGTTTGCATTTTTCAGAATTTTTACTTTCTCTTTATAATCAAGTAACTTGATCACGATAGTTCTTGGTCTTTCTGTATTACGCTTTCCTGTCCGATGTGCTCTTTCTATTTTTACTCCATTTACATTTAAATTATTTTCAAGTATATTCATTATTTTAATTTCCGAATCATCCCAACTTTCCGACTCGTTTTCAGCAATTCCTTCAAATCTTAAATTATTTCTTCGTTGCCGATCTTCCAGTTGTCGAATTTTTTCTTTGTCTTTGCTTGCTAAACTAGATTTTAAACACATTTTTTTCTCTAAGTCACTAACCTTTTTATCGTGATTATCTTGATGGAACGATAGACTTTCTTCAATGTCCTTTAAAACTTTTTCCTTTATCAGTAACTGACTGTTTGACTTTGCTTGGTCGACTTTTCTCTTTTCGTTTTCTTTTTTTAAGGATTCGCATGTGGCTTTAATCAAAGTAATGTCTTTTTGTAATCCGTCGATTTGTTCATTAGTAATTTTTAAATTTCCACTTATCAATTTCAAAATGTCCTTTTGTTGTTTTTGAAATATCTCCTGAAAAATTTCCTTTACTAGCTGTATTGAGATTTCGGAATCTTTAATTTTATTTATTTTGATATTTAAAATAATTACGATGATAAAAGAAATAACAAGTTAAAAAAGTTTTATTTTTTTTTTTACGCAGGAAAAACACGTCCGTTCACTTCCGTGTCTTGAATTGATTTGATAACAGTTATATATAAATATATATAAATATATATAAATATAAATATATATATAAATATAAATATATATATAAATATAAATATATATATAAATATAAATACATATATAAATATAAATATATATATAAATATAAATATATATAAATATATATAAATATATATATATAAATAATTCTTGAATTGAATTGATAACTCATTGTAAACAGTTAAACACAGAAACGAAACAATAAACATTGTCGCCGCCGAAAACAAAGACAGACAGGATCGACCCGCGAATATCGTTGTGGTTGGTCAACCCAAAAGCAAGAACAAAGACAACAAGACAAGCGTCACGGATTTTATCAAGACTTCTGGTCTTGATAACTTCACAATCAAACACAAGTAAAAAACACAAGTAAAAACAAACTGTTCATAACTCTAATATTATTCAAGTCTCTCTTGCAAACGAAAAGCAAAATACCGATGTTTCAAATAACTTTAATCGCCATCAACAACAAAATGTTAACGCAGTTTTCCCACGTGAAGACAGGGCTCCAGCTCAGCAAGAAGCATTTAAAAAAACTCGAGCTAGACTTAAAAAGAAAAACGAAAAACTGAAAGATGCTGGGATTCTCGACAAATCGTTTCGGAATGTCATCCACAAAAGAACAGGTCAAATAGCAAACCTCAGCAACAAAAGCTCTCAACAAATATCGACAAAGCAATAAAGCAGCTTTAACAAACACCGCTCGAGGAAACTAGTCCGCCTAAAATAAACACCCAAAAAATACCCAGCATTTCAGTAATAAATAAAAACAATCTGTCTCCTGTAAATCTCTGCTTTTGGGCCAACAATCCATGCCCGAAACCATAACCCGTTTACACAACTTAGAAGTTCAAAATACTCCTCACATTTTATTCTTCTCCGAAACATGGTACAACCGTACGAGTGATATGGTTATATCAGGCTATCAAACTCATCGAATTGATAAAGATGGAAGAGGAAGTGGCATACCTCATACAAAAAGAAATAACTACATTAAAAACCGATTTTGCACAACTTAACTCAGAATCCATTGAACAAATGTCGCGCTTCATCAAGCTTAGCAGCAACTCAATTCTTCTTAAATGTATATATCGAACACACGACCTAAATGAGGAAACTCTCACAAACCGTATAGCATCTATCAAAGCTTCAATAGCTGCCAACCAAAAGAGTGTGATTTCATTGTGATCTATGGTGACTTTAGTTTTAGCAGCACATTTCATGAGTATAATGAAATTGACGGCGGCGTAGCGACAACAGCGCACGTGCTAAATGAAAAACCAAGCGATTTGAGATTTTAAAATTGCTTTAATGAATGTTATTTCGTTTACAACAAATTTTCAGAGCCAAACAGTACTCTCAACCTAGTATTCTATATATATATATATATATATATATATATATATATATATATATATATATATATATATATATATATATATATATATATATATATATATATATATAAACAACTATCTTATTAGGTAGTCTAACCAATTTAAATTTTCTTTATCCTATTAACTTCTCTTCAGTTTTTAAGTGTGATTGCTTTTTTTTTTTTTTTTTACGATTTTCTTTTGATTA
The DNA here is from genome assembly GCF_022113875.1 of Hydra vulgaris. Classification (NCBI taxonomy): domain Eukaryota; kingdom Metazoa; phylum Cnidaria; class Hydrozoa; order Anthoathecata; family Hydridae; genus Hydra; species Hydra vulgaris. Next base: position 54,485,889 of record NC_061162.1, on the reverse strand, counting down.
TAGATTAGTAACTGATTAACTGATCTTAACATATTTGTATATATTTGTATATAATTTTTAAATGGTACAAAGTAATTTTATGTTTTATGTTTACATTTTAATGGTTATACAAGCTTGCTGATGAAAGCACGTTGGGGTGTAGTGATAAGGCAAATATTGTCTTCTTTTAGCACCGGTCATGTTGATTTTATTTATATAACACGGCATTGTATTATATATATATTTTTTAATGACAAATAAAAAAAAAAAGGAAAAAAGAGCGACCATTTACTGAAATAACATAGTTTGCATGTCATCTTACAAGCAATATGCATAATACATTTATGCGCAAAAATCCGAGTTTCTAATGGCTATATTCAACAAAATAAAATTTTGATAAAGAAATCGAAGCATTTAACTCGGAATCGCTAAATGATTTTTTTTAATGGTACCATTTTGGTCGTGCTTTTTACATTTTTTTCTAAATGATTTAAACCCTGTATAAGTAAGGGTTCTTAACTGAAATAACATAGTCTGCATGTTATCTTACAAGCAATATGCATAACACATTTATGCACAAACATCCAAGTTTCTAAAAGCTTCATTACTTACCCTCAAAGTTTGTTTATATTGTGTGCTGCTTTTATTGCTTGAATATGTCATTTTAGCTTAATTATTAAAAAAGCACCCAAATCTCTTTCTATTTCAGTTTGTTGTAGGTCTAAATTTTTAATAATATTAGCTTTATTTATTATGAGATGTTTAAATTTTTTTTTTTAAAGTGCAAAGTGCTTTATTTTTCACATAAATTACATACACTATACATTTTCCTATTACTTCATGGATATAATACGATCTCAAAACTTTAATTTATCCGATTTGTTGTTTATTGAATCAATTTGTTGATTATCATTGGCATATTGTTTACTGGAAAATTCAGTTTGTTTTAAAAGTCATTGCTGGTTATAATGTTTGATTTTTTAACTAATAAAAATAAATATAAATAAAAATAAAGGATCTATCTAATAAAATTAATTTAGAGATCAAGAGTAAAGTGAGTTTAGGAAGAACGAAGTTATATTATAGTGAAAGATGGAAGTCGTGTTAGAAAGATAGCATAGAAAAATAGCATAGAGAAAATTATCTCATTTTTACAATACACAAGTTTTACAAATGTTTTTATAATATATAACTGGTTTTTTGATACATAAGTTTTACAACTTTTTTTATATATACATATGTTTCTATTATTTATTTTTTTCCATTTTTCCATATTTTTTTATGTTTTTTATTTTTTATTTAAGGTCGTTGTGCGGAAGAACATCGTGAGTTTAGATAAGGTTTTGCGAAAGGTAGTAAAAATAAATTAGAAGTTTTCTTCAGTTTTTTGAAGAAAGAGATTTTTATTAAAACAGATATAAAATTTCAGGACGCTAACACTAACTTTACTCTACGAACACTATAGATTACACTTATATGTTACCACTATGAATAGTGAACTTGATAACCTTTATGAATGGTTTGAAGCCAACAAACTCTCTCTGAATCCTACTAAAAGCAAATAAACTCTCTTTTCTAAATCCTCTAAATCTGAAACGCTGCCTTTAAAACTCCCGGATATTTTACTAGAAAAAACCAAGTTACAACGGACATACTGCATTAAATTCTTAGGCGCTTTAATCGATGAGCAAATAAATTGGAAAGAGCTGATAGAAAATAAAATTTCAAAAAGTATTGGAATCATGTATAAAATTAGATATATGTTGGATAAAAACTGTTTAAAATCTATTTACTTTTCATTTATTCATAGCTATATTAGTTATTGTAACATTGCTTGGGCAAGCACTTATCCGTCAAGACTAATTTGTATCTTAAAAAAACAAAAACAGGCAAGCCGCCTTATATTAAATGTTAATAAATACGCCAGTGCCAATGCACTGCTTTGTAAACTTGGAGTACTGAATGTTTACCAATTAAATATCTAAAATATTCTTTTATTCATGTTTAGATTAAAATATCATATGCTACCTAATATTTTTTAAGACCTTTTTTTTATTATAGATCATAAATATCATACAAAGCATTCATTGCTTAATTATCAGGTACCAAAAACTTTGTTAAAACAATCTGAATTCTCAATAATTTACCGAGGGCCACATTTGTGGAACTCATTTCTCTTAAATAATAGTGAAGCTACAGCTTTAATCCAAACTTTTAAAAGTATCTTAAAAAAAACAGTTACTTGATCGTATCTCAAATATTATTTTATTTCTAATTTTTATTTTGTCCTCTCTTATTTTTATTTCGTTAACTTTTCTTTTTGTTTAAAAAGCGGCATCACACTTTATATCATTACTTATCTTTATATTTGTATTGTATTTGGGGAAAAAAAAAAAAAAAAAAAGTATTTAATATTATTTTACTGAGATTGTAATATATTTATAAACATGTGTATGTGTATATGAGTATGTGCATGTGTATATATGTATATGTATGTATGTGTACGTGTATGTATATGTATGTGTGTATAAGTATATTATATTTTCTTATATGATGGGTAATTTTTTTTTTTTTTTTTTGGTTTGATATGTAAATGATACAAAGGGGCTGGATGATAAGACTTTTGTTTTTTGCAGCTCCTGTCATATCTTAACTCAAAATGTATATATTGTAAATAATTTATTATAAATATGACGAAAATAGTTGTAAAAAAAAAAAAAAAAAAAATGTTAAAATAATATATCATAAAATAAGGGCTGGCAGTGATTGTCTAATCGTATATAACAATAAATTTTGCTCGATAAAATAAAAACAGAGAATAGCAAATATTTACTAAATATGCAGATCTTGCTTTGAGCCAATGTTTTATTTTAGCTCATATGTTAGTTTCAGATTTCCATTTTCTACTTGGAAAAAAACATTCTTAATACAAAAGTATTGACAGAAAATGTCCGCAGTGTTTCTACGGACATGATAATTATATTTTAAAGTAACAATATTTCTGATATTCCTGGTTGTTACCCTGATCAATGCCATTGGGTCAATTTTTATGTTGCTAAACATGTAATGACACCTACTGTTCCGTATTCAACTCAAAAATATTGAAAAAAATTTGAAGGCATTTTGTCGATTCGTAAATATGACGAGCTACGCTACAGCTGTTAAGAAACTTGATCAAATGAAATGCGTCATTGAATGATTTTATGAATCCGGAGAAAAGTTTCAACCGCGATTACCAAGATTCACCGCGATTACGTCGGGTCCAACAAGTTCACAAGATAATATCGTAAATTATTGGAATAAATAAGGTTAAGCCTTATATATAATACTCGACGGAAACGAGTGTTTGAACTAAAATCAGGAAACGATGCTACCATTTTAAATAAGACAAATTTTCAAATTTTGAAATGTACTGGAAAAATAAACACCAACGCAAGAAGCAAAATTGGCTCGCTAATAAAAACGCTAAAGTGCGACCCCTTAGTAGAGGACAACAACATATTAAATGAAACGGACCCCTTTATTTCTGATCTTTACTCAGTTAAGCACATAACTTACCGTTTGACAAAAATCTTAATGATGGAAGAAGATTATTTAGATTCAAACCTTGCATGAAATGAGCATAAATTTCTCATGAAATTGAAATAGAAGGCATAAAAATTACTTTGCTTTTTGCGGGCAAATTTTTTAAGTAAAATATGCGGCAACTCGCACCCTCCGCAACAACTGCACATCACATAAAAAGAAATAGAAAATGCGCAGGAAAATATCACTGCAAAAAATCCATTAAAAATAAAGAAACAGCGACTAAAAAAAATGAGCTTAATAAAACAAGATCTAATATAATACCAAAATCACATGAAAGTAAAATACCCGTTTCTATCATTACCGAACCAATTACAACAAGGCAACAACGTGAGTCAAAGTGTAGAGGACGAAACAGAGGCAATTAAAATGAAAATTGGGAAAAACATTCATAAAAAACGCTTTGCTACAAACACCTCAATAAAAAGACTCGAGAAGAAAACAATTTAGATTCCTCCATCGTATCGATCGATCAAAACAAGGCTTTTGACCGCGTTGACAAAAACTTTCTATACGACTGTTTATTTAAGTTTGGTTTTAGCGTTCAATTCATAAACCTTATCGTAACACTGAACTATGGCATTAGTTCGTATCTCAAACTAAATGGGTATCTATCAGAAAAAATGATATACACAGAAGCGTACGACAAGGCTGTCCTCTTTCAATAACACTGTACGTTCTTCAAGCTGAGATATTTGCAGAATGTATTCCTAAAAATCTTGAAATAATGGGAATAACTCTCAACAAGAAAAAGACAAGGCTTCAACAATACTCTGACAATACTTATTTTTCAGACAACTCTATAAAAGCTCTGAACAACGCCCTAAATGTGTATAAGCTAGCCGCAAGAACAAAACTAAATACTACCAAATGCCAAGGCCTTCTGCTCGGAAAGAAAAAATCTCTTATAAAAGAAAACTTCCTACTTTTCTGCTGGCTCAACACCACTCTCTAGAGTTTAGGTATAACTTTCTCAAACAAAAGTAACTATATAAACTGGCATCATTGCCAAAAATATAGATTGCTGGAGGCGTTTTAAGTTATCCATAAAAGGTAATGCTATCATAATAAATCAAACCCTTCAAAGCAGTTTATGGCACCTAGCTTTCACACTACCAAATCCTTCTGATAAAATAATAAAAATAATTAAATTATTAAAAATAAAAATTGAAAGTTTTCTTTGGAATAACAGCAAGATAAAAAAAACCCTAACCAAACATCAAACTTCCGGTAGACGAGGGAGGTTTAAATATCATCAAGGCAATGTGGGCCAGAATAGATTTTTCGATTATTTTATTATTGTAACATAGGTGTTTTACTCTACTCAAAAATAAAATCAATTAATTACTAGAGATTAATAAAAGCTTGCTAGAACCATTTAAAATGGCTTTAAAATTGTCAAATTTGCAAATATTTTTTTTCCAAAAAATACTTATCTTTAAATTCTAAATAACTTTTTAAATTCTAAATCAATTTAAAAAAGCTATGGACTATTTTTATTTAAATATTAACATATTAACTTGTGTAAGTGCTTATAAAAAGTAAATGTTTTAGTTATATATTTGAATTTTATTCATTCATAATATTCAAATATATAACTAAAACATTTACTTTTTATAAGCATTTACACAAGTTATTGGTAAGTGCTTATAAAAAGTAAATGTTTTAGTTATATATTTGAATTTTTTCAGAAAAATTCAGAAAATACTTTTAAAGTACCAACAAGAATTGTTGGTATTTTAAAAGTGTTTTTCTGAACTTCCTCATCTTTCTTTTTCTAAACGCCACTTGAAGATTGTTTATTATTCTGATTTTTTGCATTTACTAAACGGCAGTTATTGTTCAACAAAAAAGAAAAAAAAACAGCTGTGACGATGTATTCTTTGATATATATTAATATATATGATTCTATGATATATATTTATAAGTTAAAAAATGACTTTTTTTGCTTATATAAAATGACCGATTTAATGTGAAGATATATGTTTAAAGAATATAATTGTAAATTTTTTTTAAAATTTTATGAAACACATCGAACCGTTATTGTTTAATAATTTTTTTATTATTATTTTAATCTTTTTAGAAAAACCCTAACCCTAACCCTAACCCTGCCATTGACCCTGGCCCTAACCCTAACCTTAACCCTAACCCTGAAATGGAAAAAAAAAAGAAAATCATTCCACTATAAATGCATAAAAATCAAAAATGTAAGTATTGAATTCCAACCAAATGCAGCTCTCTTAAAATTGGAATTAATGGTATTAAGGAAGTACAAAGGTTGTTTAATACTATTAAAAAAATCATCTGCGACTAGCTATAACTTAGACTTAAAATCAATTTTGAAATATCAAGATTTTAGACTAATTTAATTCTTACTTTACAATGCATTGTGACGTGAAAAAATTTATTTGTCTGAAAATTTGAAGTTTGTATGATATTGAAGACTAATTTGTTAATAATTGCAGCATTTTGATTGCAATTGTGTTCCAAAACTAATATCTTATAAATAATCTTATGAAATTGTTTAATAACATAACTCGGCTTAAAGTATTTGAAAAAATTAAAGACACAATTACAACTTACGTCAACACAAATCGTAGATCAGTATTCTCAAAAATGAATTAAACGTATCCATCAAGTTATATGATTGTTTTACTTGTTTTGAAAAAGCACTTTTTGAATGTGTTTGCAAATACCAATCAAAATTTAGCAAAATATATTTTCGAAATAAGAGCAAATTTTAAAGTGGCGAATCATTTTAGGTCAATAATAAAATTTTGCCTTTAATTATTCACCAACCTTGAGAGTAATCATCACAAACCGTTGATTTAAACGTTTTTTGTTTAAATGAACAGTCATTTGGGAGACCATATCAGAAATACAAAGATATGTACTACTGAAATAAACGCATCCATATTGTTAGTAAATCATTATCATGATAAAATATTACAGGCAGCAGAAATAGGGTTCAAAAAGAAAAAGCGATATAGTTTGCTGTACGTATTAAAATAATGTTTATCAAATATAGATTTGGCAAATGAAATAGAATGTTTAATGCAGGACGAAAACTAGCAAGTTGTATCTAATACGTCACAAGAGGTATTAGCATTAATGACAGCTATAAACTTATTGAAGACGCAATATCAAGTTATGCGAAATAACTCAATATATATATATATATATATATATATATATATATATATATATATATATATATATATATATATATATATATATATATATATATATATATATATATATATATATATATATATATATATATATATATATATATATATAAAATATATATATATATATATATATATATATATATATATATATATATATATATATACATATATATATATATATATATATATATACTACATATAACAACATTTGCGACGAAAAAAAAGAGTTATTCTGATGGTAATTATATAGCTGAAAATAGAATAAGAAGCAAAATTTCACTAAAAGAATTGTTATATTATACATTTACAATATTTAAATATACAGTTCATCAAATGCTGCAACTAAATACTGTTAAAAATAAAATATCTCTTTACAATACAAATGACTTTGTAATGTAAATGGGGCTTTGACGGTGCAAATAGCCTAAATCAGTATAAACAAAGATTTTTTGTCCAAATGATGAATATAATGATTTCATGTCAGATCAAAGCTTATTTTCTACTTACCTAGTGCCATATATTTCGCTGTTTATATAAAAATAAAATAATAAAATTACAATGAAACTTTTACATTACACAAAGAATATATATAAAGCAGACAGGGGCTCAAGAAAGATAAGGATAACTGATGTCACCACAATCTTTTCATAGAGCCCCTTTACAATATCATTTAAAGCCCTCTTAGCTTTAGAAAATTTACAACAAATATTTTATCTGTTAAATACTACGTGAAGAGTAAAAAAGAAAAACTCATATATACATATATACACATACATACATTTACCCATAAAAACACACACATATACAAACATTCTTACATATATGTCAGAAATTTAGGAGATGCAGTTTCATTTGTCGTTTAAAAGAGATAGTGCTTTTCAAATTTTTTGTATTGTTATTTTTTAATTGATTCCATAATGACGATTTCTCAATTAGTAGCCTTCGCTAATAATTGAGAATTTCGACACTTGCGATTTTACTATGCTCTAGTGAAAGTTATGGTTGTTATTTGACCGAAGATTGTATTTTTGTGAAAATGCTGATTTCAAAATATCAGAAAACACTTTTGGCAGCAGTTATTCTTATATTTATACATAAATATTAATATTTGAAGCGAATTGAAAAAACACGTGAGTTTTGATAGAATTCTTTTATTTTTTTGTAAGTTACTACCTATAACTAAAATGGCTTCAAGTGAACTAAATTTTGAAATAACTTTTCTAAATTTTTTACAAACAAAAAGTTTTGTAATTGATAAAAATTCTGATCCAGATCTAAATTATTTTAATGATTCTTTGCAGAGTAACTGCTCTTATTCTTTTAACAATGAAATAAAAGATTTCTTGAGCGAGATCAATTAAATGTTTTGCATACTAATATAAGAAGTATGAACAAAAATTTTAAAGCTTTTCTAAATAATATGGAGGATATTCTCGATATTTTTAACATAATATGCATTTCAGAAACTTGGTGCAACTTTAATGGAGCCGGTTCTAACTCTAATTTTTTTTTTTTTTTTTTCAGGTATAAATATGTTCATATTAGATAAAAAAATGACATATATGTCATTCTTTTTAATTTTTATACAGTTTTTTCTGAAAGAATTTGACAAAAAAGTATAATCTTTATTAAAAAAAAAAGATGACTAAAACAGTCAATTTTCATGAAAATTACCTGTTTTTAGTAACTTTGTCCCCTATGAGGCAGCTGAAGACATTTAAATTTTTGAAAAATATTTTTTTCAATATTTGAACACTTACCAAAAGACAACTTTTTTTTGCTATTACATATAAATATTCAACTTTTAATTTTTTTATTGTACTCTAATATATATATATATATATATATATATATATATATATATATATATATATATATATATAATATATATATATATATATATATATATATATATATATATATATATATATATATATATATATATATATATGTATGTATGTATAAATAATATATATATATATATATATATATATATATATATATATATATTCAGGTTTATTTTTGACTATTAATATTGTTAATTTGTTATTAAATTAATGTTTACAATAAAATGTATGTAAATATATGTTAAATACTTTTTTTTTGTTTTTGTTTTTTTTGTAAGATGCCATATTTCATTTCGACGGAATGCAAAAATATATTTTTGAAGTTGCTTGATATAAATCTAGCAATATTTGTCCCGTAGAATTTTCCTTAAGAAGGGTTAATCTAAATATATTTATTATAAAAACATGTAACATATTGTTCGAAAGTTTGCTTTTCCTCTCTAAAATGAGTAATTACTTTGGTTATAACATCTCAAAGATCAGAAGTAAAATACAAAACATTAAATTTCGCTGATAAACTTTAAAAATTTTATAAAATAACCTTGCAACTGTAACTTTAATACTGTTTATATTCAAAAATATATAAAAGTGTTGAATATATTTTCTTGTTTGTTATTAGAATCATTGCTTCCGTAGCTGCAAAGGCCATAGCCCTCTTTAGGATCTTTTTTTTTTTCTAGCAAAGAGGATCTTTTTTTTTGTTTGTTTGATTTTGTCAAAATATTTGTCAAATTGTGTTTTTCTATTTAAAAATTATTTTGGCCCCTGTGGTTTAAAATGTGTGCAGGGAGCCAATAGAGTTATAATTGAAGGAATTGCGGTAAGAATGGGCAGAGAAAAGAAAGTTGGAATTCCACATTTTAAATTATAAAATTATAAGAATGTAATAATTTTTATGTATTTGATATCCAATCGTTTACTTTAGACAACTTTGATTACTTAATTACTAATCTCATTGCTTGTATAGTTATGTAATAGTTTGTTATTTTTAGATTTTAATTGGAGTTATATAGTCTAAAAATTGATAATACGAATAATCCCAATTAGATCCAAAATATATTATCTGATTGAAAAAAGTTTGATTTTTTAACGTTTTTAAATTTAATTTCTACCAAAACTGAAAATCTATGGAATTGAAAAATGAATTCTCTGTATGAATAAGTGTTATAATATAAAATTATATAGAGATTCGTTATACCAAGGGCGAGATTTGGAAGAGATGCTGTCAACTAAAAAGCTCTAAAAAATCAACTTTATGTGCTTTATAATTGAACTTGAATGTATTGGATTGTTAACAGTATAAAAAAAATGAAACACGAGAAAAGGCCACTTTGAAGAAAGAGCATTAGCAACGGTAACGGCTACTCCGTACTACATTAGCATTATTCATTGTTGTCTTGTATTCAATTATCGTGTTGAACTGAATTAGGAAAGCAAACAAAATCAGTTAAAAGATCACAATTATCAATTGAAACTCCTATAGAAAGAAAATATTCAACGCTATCAGAACAGGTCATTAATTTTAAATAACAACTATTTTATTGTGGAATTATGTTGACACTTGCCAGTCGCCATCGTAAAGGTATTAATTTTGTTGAAGTAAGAAAAATGTCAACAAAAATACATCATGCAACTCTAGAATAATGCGAAAAATATAACAACTTATTATCAAGCAATTTAAGCTGTAAAACTCGAGAAAGATATTGATTTTTTACAAACTGTCTGAGTA
>NC_061162.1:54420558-54470558 GCF_022113875.1 Hydra vulgaris | reverse complement strand
CCAAAATTATGGTAGAATTGAGAGAAATTGGTAAAGAAAAAGTTGAAAGATTAGCTGTGCTAATCAGTTCACCAGATCTTTCAGAATCCCAACTTTTGGGTATTTTAATTGTGAAAGATGGTACTGTTGATTCTCTTAGGAAAGTTTTCAAAAAAACTTTACAAGACTGGGAGCTATTTGACTATGTTGATTGTCTGTCCTTTGACACCACAGTCACAAATACTGGTTGGCTAAAAGGAGTCTGTACTCTTATTGAGCAGTGGAGAGGAAAAGCTTTGATTTGAATGACTTGTTGTCATCATGTCTACGAATTACATATAAAGGTAAATATTGAAAAAAAGTCATAAAATATTTTTATATTTATTTATTTATTTAATATTTCTCGATGAATTTAATAACGATTCACCTTATTATTAAAATTTAGTTAAGTGATTTGAAATAAATATATTTTAGCACTTTTCAAGTGTTCTTACTGGAGGTAAAACAAGTGGACCAAAGACTGAGTTATTTGAAAGGCTAAAGTGTAATTGGAAATCGATTCTTGAAAAGAAAACAAATTATGATAACCTAAAGAGATTTGACTCAAAAAAAAAATTAATTCTTTTTTGGAAAAGCAGGTTGGTTTGATTGTCCTAATTAGATTAATCTGTTTGATTATAAGTTTTAATAATAAACTTTCATTTTTGATTTTAGGCTTCTGAATCATTAACATTCCTTCAAATTTGCCTCAATAATAATATATTTCCAAGAAATGACTACAAGTATTTTATACAGTTAGAAGTTCTTTGGTAAGGTGGCAAAATAAAAGATTTTCTTTCTAGATTTGCAATGGCTTCACATCATGCCAGGTTTATGATACAGGGCGTTTGTTATTTAACATACGACATTCTACAGCCATAACTCATTTACAGCACTATTTTATGTTCCATGGTTTGTTAAAGCTCCTATCCCTGCCATGTGTCTTGCTGATAAATGCTTACCTGTAAATCAGCTACATAAATTAGCTCTTAAATTAGCTCAAACAGCAAAGCCTACTAGTTATAAAATGGGAAAACTAAGTTCAGAAATTTTTACTGACAATGAAAAAAAAAATAACAAAAAGAATTGAAGATTTTATTGGTTCTGAAAGTTGGTTTTTCTTTGATTTACTTAAAATGACATTACATGACACAGAATAGTTGAATATCAGTTCATCAAACTGGAAGACATGTTCAGGTTATATGAGATTTAAAAATTTTATCACTGGTTTTCTTGTTGTAAATGACAGTGCAGAACGAGCAATTAAACTTGGTCAAGACTTTATTGAAACTTTCTGAAACGAAGAAGATAACCAAGCTAATTTACTGGTTGTTGGAGAACATCGTCTAAAAAATCAGACAACAGAAAAAATATCTTGGTTGAAAACTTTAAAAAAACTTTTATTTAAAAAATAAATACAAATGTAAAAAAAAATTTTATTTAAAATTGTAAGAAAATATTTTTACCTCTTTCCCCCCTCCCCCACCTCCCAATTATACACAGCATGTCTTTAAATGGGTAGGGTTGACCATTTCATTTCATTTTTTGCAATAAAATAAAATATAATCTTAAATAAGAATAATCAGGCTACAAAAATAATCTTAAAGATATCTTTGAAATATTTGTAAGTTACCCAGCCCCCCTCATTATTTACAAAAAGTATAAATTTTCAAAATTTCGGACTGCTAGGACCGACCATAGGAGTACCCATAAAAAAAAAAAAAAATTATATATTTTTAATACAGATATCAAAAGGAACCAGAAAAACTATTATGGTATTTTTTTTATTGACTTAAGTGTTTTATGCCCCTCCCTAATATATATATATAAATATATATATATATATATATATATATATATATATATATATATATATATATATATATATATATATATATATATATATATATATATATATATATATATATATATATATATATATATATATATATATATATATATATATATATATATATATATATATATATATATATATATTATATATATATATATATATATATATATATATATATATATATATATATATATATATATATATATATATATATATATATATATATATTTATATATATATATATATATATATATATATATATATATATATATATATATATATATATATATATATATATATATACATATAAAATATAGAACGTATAAACAATAAACATAGTACCAAATTTTGGTATTGATATACATTAGTATACTACAAGACAAAATCTAACTGATTATGTTTTGACCACAAAATCTCGTTTACTGTCGAATTATGGCATAAGTTTTCTGGATCCAAGTTTCGCTTGTATTAAACCTTCTCTTGATTTTTTATTGCATAAAGGAGGGAGATGCTTCCGTCACTATTTTAACAGAGCGTTAGCCTTCCTTATTGTGATATGGTAGCATTAAGTAAATTAAGTTTTAATCGCCCTTGAGACTCAATAACCTTATTTATTTCCAGATTAGTGATGTGCCAAAGAATTGGTGGATCGATATAATTTTTTTAAAATTTAATATTTGTTTGCAACACTTCAAACACTTGAGGTATCTTTTTTGTATGAGGTGAATTTTTTGCTTTTAGTACACTCCTGGCAGCGAGTTGCTTACTATTTTGTGTTCATCACACAACATCGACAGAGGCAATTTTTTAGGGTGGAAAAATTATACTGGAGCATATATTTTAACAAAATATTAAAAGTTTTAATTTATTTGATATATTTGACGTAGAATTATATAATCATAATACTTTATTATCTTTTGTTTATCATTGGGCATGGGACATCTTACCCGGGGATCTGTTAATCATATCATTAGAGCATTTGTCACTAATAATTGCCATTCGGTGATTCCGCGTTGTACAAAAACTTTAATAGATTTTTTTTAAATCTCAAAAAATAGGAAACTAAGTATATCATTCAAAAGTGCAATGTTTGGAATTTTTTTTTTTTTTTTAAGTATATCATTTAGAAACCTTTTTTCATTTCTACATATAGTGATCTCATGCAAAATATAAATTGATGTTTTACTTTTCATATTGCAAAGCATTTTAATAATTAAGTTGTCTTTAATTGAGAAATTTTTATTTGAACTGCTCTAAGTTTGTTTCACTGTGATATGTCACACCGTGACAATAATAGTTACATTTTTCAATCTAGCGCCAGAGTATTTAATTATTTTAAGAAAATACTTATAAATTACTTGTAAGTATATTATAGCAATAAAAACATATCATTAAAAAATTTTTTTTTTGTTTGTTTTTGTTTTATGCGTTACTTTATGTCACGTTGTGTCTAATATTTATAAAAATGTTACGCAAATATACGACGTTGTTTTACATTTTTAGTATTTTTAATTAGTAAATTAATGTTTGTTAGTTTAAGACCTATATACTTATATTTATACTTGGTACTAAAATAGTAAAGTCCTATAAATGTGTTTTTATGTAAAAAACATGAAACAATTATCTTGTTACAATTACATTAATAAAAATTCCCCTTTCTTTGCATGTTTTAATAATATTTTTAGTAAACGGAAAAATAATTATCAAACCCGTTTGAAGATCGGAAGAATTTTAACTTATTAGCTTCCAAAGGATTTCCGGTCTGTTAATAACTCTAGGTCTGTCCTTTTAAAGATGTTTTATAAACTATTTTTGATGATTTAGACCATTTAAAAAATTCAGATATTCTCTTAGCTTTTAATAGCTAACCTTATTAAAATTTTAGATAGCTAACCTTATTAAATGTTTAGTGCGTTTGAATTCCGTACAAAAACAGAACGTGCATTTTCACGTTATCATGATACTCTCTCTTTTCATTTTTCCTAAAACTTAGTTTCGAAGTCAAGAGGAACTGCAATAACTTTTTCTTTATCGTAAATATCATTCCATTTTGAAATAATGCGGCCAAGACCACTAACTAGCTGTTAAATGAGAATAACTTCGTCATCTGTTGTTAAAGAATTTGAACAGAACAAACAACGCACATCATTTACTAATTGTAGAGTTTTATACCAAAATGTCAGAACCATAACAGTTTGAAACAGTTTATAATCTTTATCAAAGACAAAGATTTGCGTAATTTAAAATGTCAGCAGAAGAGTCAAGATGCTCTTTAGAACGATTGAGAGTAGCACTAATTTCCCAAGGTTGGTTTTTATATAGTTTAATAGCAGCAATCCAAGGTAACTACCTGGTTTCAGAAAGCTTGTAAAAAGAGATAAATGTTAATTCTTGCAGAATCTTCGAAATAGCCGGACTTGAGTTAAAGAACAGTAGAGAGAGGATGAGAGTTCTGGCTCATTTTTAATTTCAACCATATTTTTAACCATATATTTAAATAAATATAGGGTTCAATGTTATCCATGTTGTGTATAAATATTATAACTAAGAAATAAATTTTCTGCCTCATTTTTATTTTTAACCATATTTTCAACATATATTAATATTAATATATGGTTCAATGTTATCCATGTTGTGTATAAATTATTTAGATAAGAAATAAAATTTTTCAGTTTTTAAAAATGAAAAAAAATTGAATTTTTTTAAATAGGTGTTAATTTTTTATTTCTTGTTTAAAAATGTCACGTGATTTTCTTGCTTTTTTTTGCTGTTTCTTGTGCGCATGCGCTGGATTTATGAAATCTGGATTGTTAAAGACCAATATAATTTTTTACTGCATATAATTCTAGCTTTGTTGCAACAAATGGAAGTGTATTATTTTGGATATAATCATCGAATATAGGAAAAGCAGATTGACCATTATTGACAGTTTATATTTTGACACACAGGTGCCCACCAATTACTTGCAGATGTGTCTAGTGTAAGTACTGCTCCATTAGTCATTGAGCTTTTTGGATTTGTTAAATTTAATCCAGAAAATCCATTACCTGCACTTGTAGCTCCAAATGGTGTATCTGTTGATATGAGTTGTGCAATATTTTGATAAGCCATAGTCATCATTGGAAGGAATGCTTGTTTAAATATAATACTATTCCATACACCATTAATTTTATATTTCAGTCTATATTTATAATAACCATCGTTGTTTTTATACTGCCAATTAGTAAATAATGAACTATACATTGAAGCAGTAGATGCAGCAGAATTATATACTCTATAAGCGCTATAATAATTGTTAGGAAATAAATATCCAGCAACTTGTCTAACTAATAATACTTCTCCAGAAGTATATGGAGCAGCATAACCACCACCGTCTGTATTATTCATTGCAAATGGTATTGCTTCAAAAAATTTGTTTGCTAAAAATATTTGTTGTCTTGAATCATAATGTACTCCATCAAAATTTGCACTCCTAAGATTGGGAGGCATACCATCTAGAGATATACTAGCTGTATATGGAGAATAATTTTTAATATTTACTAATGCATTTTGAACTTGAGTTGCTGTAGTTGAATTTGTTAGAACAAATGCAGGTAGCATTTGAAATGTAAGGAATAGCATTTTATTAGCTTTTATTTGTGAGTTCGGTAATGTATTAAATTGGCTAGATGAGTATGCAATATAATCTCTAATTGTTTGTATAAAATTAATTAGAATATATGCGTAATAATCACGCCAACCAGCTATAGAGTCTGCTTCTCCTTGACTCCAAGTCATACAACAAAACTCTGCGTTATAATTTGATGAAATGTAATTCTACGAGTTAAATCTTTAAAACCAGTTCCATATGGCATAATATAATCATTACTGAAACCTTGACTTTGAAGCATACATGGAAGTATCATTAAACATTTATCTGGATTTATCATATTTAATGTATTAGCACCTACAGCATCTTGCATTATTAAACCAGCGAATATTGACCCATATCCTGCCATACAAACATTATCTGACTCATTTACATCTAGTCTCAATAAACAAGGAAGTAACACATCATTTTGTCCATTATCCATTGCAAGTTGAACTATTCGCCTGTTCATATAATTTACATTAGTTATTGATTGAGATAAACCCCATTCTCTACCACAATATGTATTTGATTGAGCAGCTACAATCAAAACGTTTTATTTATGTGGATAAGGAATTAAGCGATCAACATCGCTCTTTGTAACTGCATCTTGTTCATCAGTAGGATTAGCTACATTGATGAGTTTATTTGTATTTAAGTTTATATTAGCAGTTGCAGGATTATAACCATCAGTTCTTAGATACATACTGCTAGAAATCTGATTATTATCTACATAATGCTTTGTAGCTGCATCCTGTGCATTAGTAGGATCAACTACATTGATAAGTTTATGTGAATTCAAATTTATATTAGCACTCATACTATTAGTTCCATCTAGTTTTAGACATGCACTGCTAGAAGTTTGATTATTATCTACATAATTCTTTGTAGCTGCATCTTGTGCATCAGTAGGATCAGCTACATTGATAAGTTTATGTGAATTCAAATCAAATCAGTAGTGGCTGTATTGCCAACATTAATGTTGATGTTTAATCCATCTGTTGTGTAACCATACATTGAAGTACTACCAGCTATATTCATGCTCATTTTTATATACTTACTATTTTTATTTATACTGTTTTAATATAATGAATTTTCAATACTTTGAAAATCAACACCTTCATCTAGCTTTTTTAATACATAGAGACACAAGTGTCCACAAAAGAAAGTGTCTCCAAACTGAATTCTTTTACTATTATAATAAACAGAACTGTGTTAATATTGAACAAGTTCAACTGGAGGTGGAAATGCATAAGAATCAAAACTTAATTTCTCATCTCCATTTTTATACCAACAAATCCAATGAAATCCATTCGTACTTGAATCTCCAGTATTTAATATTCCACATTCTTTGTTTTGTGTATTTTTAGGTAATTCATCTCTTACAAATACACCTCTAAAATTTTTAATTTTTAATTTTTTTGCTGCTTTTATTAACTGAAAGTTTGTTAAGGGTTCATTTGGTAATATAATTCCTTCAACATTGATATGTTTGTCCATTTTTATTAATAGTTTTAGATTTTTTTAAATAAAAAATTACTTACCTGCATGTTTATTTCCAATCAATCTGAAATGAAAAGTTGGGTTTATCTTTTAATGTATAATGTCCATTATGCTAGGGTATGAATTCCATCTTCTAAAATAACTCTTTTATCATCTTCTGCGCTCAATGCTATTTTATTTATTTCTTCTGTATAAACATCATGACAATGAGATCTTATGACATTCATTTTTCTCATCTGATCTTTTCTATTCATAAGACAATCTTTATAATCTTCATGAGTTATGTAATTTTTAACTACATTATTCTTTACTCCCTTACATCTTTTTTTGTCTACTTCATTTATTTTGTATAAATACAATTTTGATCTGAGTCCTAGAAATTCTGAAATTTGTTTTCCTGCTGACTCATCTTTAAACTTTGCTAATACTTTCTTATTTATGCCTACTTTAAATCCATTTTGAACAGCTGGATGATTTGGTTCAAATTCACTTGTATCAAATTTACTTTCAATATCATTAGAAATATATTCATAAAAATCTTCTGTTTTTATTTCATAGATTAATGAATCTGTGTCTGTGTATAATAGTTTAGCTCTATCTCTATATTTATTTTTGATATAACTATAATGAAACTCATACATCAAAGTTTTACTTAAATTCTGAATTGGATGAAAAGGGTACAACAGCTGTTTTAGTTTCTCCATCTTTAATATCAGTACTTTCTATTACGCAATGAAGAACAATATAGATCTTTGATCCTTTAAAGTTTTAATAAAATACGCATACCTAAATAAATAGGCTTAATATATTTTAGTTTTGTTCTTTTCATATGAATAGCTATTAAATTTTCATCAAATATAGTTCTACTTTCATAATTAGGCTTTGATGCTAGTTTTACAGCTTCTTCTCTTTTTGTAACTAATCTTACATCAACTCTGTTTTCAATGTTTTCCATCGTTTTACCAAACACTGAATTATTCATAAGTTTAAAAAAGTCTTTTTCAAATTCATTTGTTGCTTTTGTTCTTAGATTTGTATTCAAATCAATGTATTTACTTAACCATGGACTCTCTTCAAACTTTATTCCTCTGTGAATTTTTGTTAATTTCATTCCTAGTCTTTCATAGAGTTTCAAGTTTTCATAGTGAATGATATAATTTTCTTTATGATTTAAATTAGGTATTAACTTATCAACTTTATCTATTTTAAATCTTTCCGGAGCAAGTGGATAATCATTATGCAAATCATGTAAATGTTCAGGATATTCTAAATCTACTTCTAATATACATGAAATGGATTTCCAATTTTTTAGATCTTCTTCACTCATCCACTCAAATCCATGTGTAGGAAGAGGCTTGCTCATAGCCCATCCATATAAATTATTTGCATCTAAGTGTTGTATATAGGTAGATTCTTTATTTTTATCATAATTTTCCATGTATTTATTGTTAGCAGTTCCTAACCTGTTAGAGACAATACTAATTCCACCTCTTATTCCTTCTTTTATCATTAAAATCATGTCATAATCACTTAATAGTTCTAATTTTACTTTAGTTGATAATAATGCAGCATCCCAAGCTAATCCTGGTGATGTATAGTACCAAGCAGGATCTAATTTATAATTTTTTATACATACATTTCTAAAATTCTCAAAGACATGAGCTAATAATAATACATCTGCAACATTGTATAAATTGTGGTAGTCTTTAAATGTTTCACAATTAAACTCTTTCCATACAGTTTGTGCATGTAAGTAATCTTCATCGCTTATTCCTACATCATTTAATCTTGAATAAAATGATTCTTTAGGAGGTAATTGAGTTTCATTTAATTTATCAATAGAATCTACCCATTCATAAGGGTAAACACCTTTTCTTAACAATAAATTTAATTTTTCATCTGAACATAAATCTAGTTCTTTTGTTGAATTTTTTATTAATTCATCTAAACTAGAAGCCATAAATTTAAAACTATCAAGAAAACGTAGTTCTTTTTTAATTTCAACTTTTTTTCCTTTTTTATTAATATATTCATCAACTTTAATTTGTTTAGAAAAGCTGATATACTTTTCCTCATTGTTAGGTATACAATTTATTTTTTCTTCTGATTCTCCATTTCCTGATAATTTCTTTATGAACAAGTGAGAGTCATAGATAAATTATGAAAAAAGACAGTTATGAAATTTGGAATTTTATAATTTAAATTACACTCATTATGTGCAGCACCTCTATATTTACCTGTAATATGGCAATGATCTTTTACTTTATCTTCTTCAAGATCTTTTTCACAAATGTGACATACTTTTGCATTGTTAAATTCTTCTTTGTCTTTACTAGTAAATATTATATCTTTTGGAAACTTTAAGTACTTGTTATAAATCTTTTTAATATCTGCTTCTAAATTATCAACAAAAATTTGTGCTACATCATCATCTTCACTATCTGCAGTGAAGGTAGCTAGTATGCTGTGATTAATAGTTTCCTCAATAGTTTTTTCAATACTTTCATCAAAGTATTTAATATAGTAGCAAAATGAACTTGGTGTATGCTTTTGGTATTGCTTTGTATAAGATTCATATGGGTTAGGTGTACAAGTGTCTATTGGTTTAATAAAACTTTCTAAATCAGCATAGATTACAAAGGGTACTTTCATTGATCTATTGTAATTAGTAAATTTTATCATTGTATTAGGTTCAGGCATTTCTATTCTTATTGAATCAACACTATCACAATACAATCTATGCTTTGACAAAGATTCTTCAGTACTAAATGATTGTAAGCAATTTTTACAAAAGTGTTTTTTTACCATTATGTTCAGATATTTGTGATGAAAGTAATCTACTTAGATTGTTAATTAAACAATAGTGGTTTGTCTTACCATTTGAAATAAGTAACAAGTCTATTTGGTGTTGCCTATTTTTGTTTTTAGATATGCGTAAAGGATAGACTGATAAATTTTCAAATCCAAATACACTAACACTGATGTCTTGATTATTTTTCTCAAATTGAGTAATCTGTTGTAGTGACACTGGGAATTTTATTTTTTCCCAATTTAATTTCTCAGATTGTTCTTTTAAATCTTTATCTGCTCTTTCAGAATTTTTTTCTTTAGGATTAAAAAATCTGACAACACACCACTTAAAACATTCGTTGTCTTCATTCTTCATATTATTAATTGCTTTTTTAGCTGCCAACTCTTTAGAAAGAGGAATGTAAGATTTACCCCTAATAGGTTTATATTCAATAATATTAGTTTCTATTCTTTCTACAGATACAAATCTCCAATTTGATTTCGTTCGTTGAAATGCTGCTATGGATTCTAAAATTTTATTTGTAGCTGTTTCATAAAAGTCATTTAAATTTGTTGGTTCTAAAACAAATTCTGAATTGGATGAAAAGGGTACAACAGCTGTTTTAGTTTCTCCATCTTTAATATCAGTACTTTCTATTACGCAATGAAGAACAATATAGATCTTTGATCCTTTATTATCATTTAGTATTTTAAATACATTATTTTTAACTGATTTCATATAAAATAAAGCATCAGCTCCTTCAATTCCTTCAGCTGAAAGTTGCTTAGTTACATTTTTAAGAGCTGATTGTGTTAATTTAAATTCTATTGGTTTTCTATACCTTTTATACAAGTTTGAAATTACAGATTTGATTGATGTAAGTTTTTCATTAGCAACATTTTTAATAGGTTCAGGAACATAGTTCATAACCAAATTAGCAAATGAATTAACTTTGCTCTTAATAGTATTAATATAATTAATTGGAACATATTGTGTAGGTGTTAAAGTATTTTGTGTAATTTGTACTGGAATAGGTTCGTGTAATATAATTTGTATATTTCTTATTAGATCTGCTTTTCTCATTCTATAATAATATCTGATTTTTCGCTCTTTAGCGATTTCTCTTAATTCTATTAATCTCATATTTTCCATTTTTTATATACAAGATTTTTTTATTTATGTCATTTTCAATTTTTTTAATTTTTCTTGTACAAAAAATTTTAAAAAATATTAAAAAAAATTAAAAAATTCTTTAAATAAATTTCTTTTTCATATTTTTATAGACTATCTATAAAAATAATTTTAAAAATTATAAATCTTCTTTTTCATCTTGAGCAATTTTAGGACATTCTAATTTAATTCCTTCAGATCCAGTTCTTATTAATTCTATTAATACACCATTTTTAACTTCCATTATACTTTTCTAAATATTTATGTCCATGTTTTTCTTTTCTGATATAATCATATTTAGAATTGTATGTTTTAACTTCTCCAGTTTCTACATTAGTTAGTTTTATAGTTGTTGGATTTGTTCTAATTGTTACAAGCCTACCATATTTAGGATCTCTTTCTTTTTTTTCTTTTATAGGATGAATTCTTGGTCTTCCTGCACGCTTTTTCTTTTTTATTGGTTTTTCTTTTTTAGGTTTTTTAACTTTTTCTTTTTTAACTTTTTCTTTTTTAATTCTTTCTTTTTTAATTTTTACTTTTTTAACTTTTTTTTTTAGTAATGATATTTGATTGTACAGATTGTTTATCAATTAAATTATTATCCATAGCAATCATAACTAACGCCATAGGATCTTTAGATGTTTGTTGTACATTATTTTCTTTTAGTAATTTTAATAAATACTTTTTTGTATATTTTATTTTGTCACTCATTTTTATTACATAAAGAAAATTTATTAAAATTACTTTCAAAATAATTTAAATAATAGTATTTTTTTCTTGTTTATATTTTTTAAATCTTTTCAATTTCATCAACCTCTTTCAATTTATTGCTAAGTTTGTAATACATGTTTTTTATAGAATTTTCTATAAAAAATCACATTTTTTATATTTTTTTTAAACTTTGCGTAGAGTCGAATAAGTTACTTCATGACTTAGCGAAGCCTGGGTTCCAAAGGAACCTAATATTCAAATCTTAATCTATCTCCATTAGAAGTAAGTTTTGCTATTCTATCTGAAATGATGAGAGCAAATATTATAGTACCTGCTGGAACAGGTGTATTAAATTCTGCTTTAAGTCTAATATCTACTGTTGAATCTTTCATTCTTTCTGATTGTTTACTTACATTAAAATACATAATAGGATATAAATCTCTATAGTCTGAAGGAGTTATACCACATAGACTAATAAGATTTGTCATATTATAATAATCTTTAGCAAAATTTGATGCATGTCTATAAGCTCTAGTAATTTTCATATTTGGAAATGATAAACTATAATTAGTAGCAGGATATCTTTCTTCATTAAGTTCAATCCACATGTTTTTTAAATCACAATGATCAAATATTGAAGAATTTTGTTCTTGATTTCCTTCTCTATTTGTTTGAAAACCAACAAGTATATATCTCGGTTTTTCAGTAGTTCTTACTCCTAATCTCCAGTCAAATGATGTATTTTGTGGAACATTCATTTTGTCTAAGTACCTCGATCTAAAACCGAGATCAAGTGTTTCTTGTGATTTAATTATTTTAGTAAGTTCTAAATCTGCTACAGCAGATGGAGTTACACGTCTCATCATTAATGATATTCTAGTAATATTTACTTCTCCTGCAGCTACACCAGCAGCTTTAAACATTGCATTATCATCACTTGCTCTTAACAGAAAAAGTTCATGCTTTAATTCATAAAAAACTTTTTCATAGTCATCACAAAATCCAAAAATATGTCTTAATGGAATATTAAGTTCAAATGAACCTTTTGTAGTTGGTTTTTGAATGATATATTGCTGCCTTGCTGAAAATCCTGCATTATTAACTAAATCTGCAGTTGATGTAGTATCTTTAAACCACAATTGATTCATTGCTTTTGATTGTTGAAAGTCATTTGGATATTTCAACATTCCAAGCATTGTAGTTGCTTTACCTGGAAAATTAACTGATTCAACTACTGAATCATAGAACTTATATTCAATTCTATCAAATAAATGCATAAGTCCATTGTGTGTTAGTGTTATTGCATCTGCATTTGCATATGCACTTCCATCTGCTTTTACAAGTCTTCCTTCAATTTCTAAATATTATTAATGTGGATGAAACAAAGAATCACTTTTTTCAACATAAACTCTTATTTCTTCTGAATTTGAATTAGAATTAACAGATGGTGTAAATTCATATTCTTCATACTTTTTGATTTCTTCATCAAATCTTAATTTTTCAGTAATATTAAATATATCAGATTTTACCATTTTTATATATACAATATAATTTTTTTAAATCATTTTAATGAAATCTAACTATTTTGATAAAATTATATTATTTTAAGCCCATCGCCTTTATATTTTTTAGCTAAATCTTGTATTCTAACAGGTTTACTTTTTATTGATGATCCCATCATAATTTTATTAATGTCTAGTACTACTTCATGTACTTTACTATCTAAAGTATTTATTAAATTTTTAAGTTCTTGTTTATTTTCAGGTGTCAGCTTGGATGATTTATTTACATTTTCTATTATTTTTTTACCTTTATTTATTACAATTTCTTTAGCAGTAGATATTGCAGAAGTTGCAAGTTCTTTATGCTTGCTTATTAAACATATTTAAAAAAGGTGTTAATAATCCACTTCCACCTACTTCATACTTGTCTGTATATCCTTTATTATTTATAACTAACATTTTTATTTATTATATATTTTTTTAAATCACTCTGTGATTCTTGCTTCGCTAATTCATTAGCATGAGTCTGAAAAACCAAAACTATTTTATTATTGGTCCATTTTTATTAAAATGGTTAGTTAACATTGTTTTCATACCAGATAATGCTCTAAAAAAATCAGAAGATTTTGCCTGATTATACATATTATTTATATCTGTAAATACTCCACTTTCACCTTCTACATACTTGTGTGTATATGCTTTTTTATTTATATCTAACATTTTTATATATGTAATAATTTTTTAAATCTCTTTCAGAGATTCATAAGAATTAATTCATTTAATGACTATGCTATCATCTTAATTGTTTTTTTTAAAGTTTATTTTGTTCTTCTAAAAGAGATACTTGTTTTTCTAAAAGATGTTCTGATTTACATTTTGACACAATTTCTTTTATTTCATATTCAATACTTATTGGTTCTCCTTGTAAATTAAGTATATGCCCATCTTGATCCATTATTGTTGTTTTCATATCCCAAATTTTTTTTGATAATAATCTATAATAAGTTGGATTATTTGGTACTTCAACAATTTTATAACCAATTGGTGTAGATGGATAAAATGAATATATAACATTTGAATATACACCATCTATAATTGACCCTGTTACAAGGCTATTTGTTACACGAATAGTATTAATATGATTTATATCTATTACTTTATCTGAAATATATACTTTTGATGAGTTAAATGTTATAAGATTACCATCACGATCTCTATTATTAAAACCTAAAAGATTTTTTATTGAGTCATCGTCAAATTGTATTCTAATATTGCTACTTCTATTAATAATAATCTGTGATTTTTCAGTATTAAAATTTGCTTCAAATATAATAGATGTAGGATCAAGTTTTATACTATCATATACAGCTTTTTTTTTTAAAGATTCGCGTCTGTAACATTTTTAAAAGACTCTTTATATTTAGCAAGTTGATCTTTAAGAGTAGTCATTACATATCTAGTTACAATTGTATTTATATTTTTAAGTTCATAGGATCCTGTTGGGATTTTAATTTTTTGATAAATAGGATTATCACTAGCTTCTATAGTAATATTTATAGTATTGTTTAATCCTTCAATAATATTTGGAAAACTATTATAAGTCATTAATTTTTTTAAAGCTATTCCATACTCTTTTTTTTCATCTAGTTCAATAGGAACTACCATATTAGTATTTATAACAGTATCGTTTGAAATTATATGTATTGTTTTTGGCATTTTTATATATGTAATAATTTTTTAATTCATTTAATTAAAAAATTTATATTAGTTCTTTTAGAACTTACTTTTTTCTCTCTCTTATATGAAATTCTATGGTAAAGCTTTCATTATTAAATTCTATAGGTTTATTAAAGTTATCAATGATATCAATTTTCATTTCTGAAATTGAGTTTGTTTTTAAAGGAAAATATTTTTTAGATAATGGTTGTTCATTAATAACTGAATTTTTAGAAACAATAATAGGCATAAATGAATACATTACAGTTGTTTTCTTAGCATTACCATTATTAGATACAATTTGTCAATGTACAAGGTTATTTAATATATATACTTTTTTGTTTTTATTTAAACTACTATATAAAATAGTTTGAAATCTATCAAGAGCCATTTCATACTCTTTATTTTCATCAAGTTTAATAATATCATCAAATTTAATTATAACTGGATTTTGTTTATCTTTTTCTATTTCAATATACATTTTTTATATATATTATTTTATTTATATCACTATTGTGATCCTGGGTCTCAAAGAGACCTATCTCATTTTTTATATTATTAGTAATATAAAAAATGAATAATCTTTATCTTAATCATCTTCGTTTTCTAATCATCTTCGCTTTCTAAATCATCATCATTAATATAAAATCTTAATCTTTCTATCTTATACTCTTTTTTATATACAACTGCATCTAATATTTTTACTTGAATAGATTGAATCATTGATCCGATATATACACTTTCAATTGCTAAGCATCCAACAATGTCACATCTTTTGTTAATAAGACTTTCTCCTAAAATATCACCTTCATTTTTTTTCCTAAATACTTGATCCATCTTTTTACTTTTAAAATCTATAGGTATTTTTGCATATAGAATTGGATGTGCTTTAGGGTCATCATCTTTGTACTTTAAAATATTCAAGTTTTGTATATTAAGGCTTTTCATACCACCTTTTTTTAACATTGATTCATTTTCAGTAACTTTATCTCTACAAAACTTTTCAATAGCTTCAATAATTGTAATAAATATATCATTTTCGCATACAAAAGGGATCGAAT
This sequence comes from Hydra vulgaris, assembly GCF_022113875.1. Classification (NCBI taxonomy): domain Eukaryota; kingdom Metazoa; phylum Cnidaria; class Hydrozoa; order Anthoathecata; family Hydridae; genus Hydra; species Hydra vulgaris. Next base: position 54,454,603 of record NC_061162.1, on the reverse strand, counting down.
ATCCTGTAAGTTCTTTTGTTTTTATATCTCTATTTTCATTAACTCCGTATGAAAACGATTTTGGGGTTTTTACTCTTAAAGTCTCTGAACAATCTGAATAGTTGTAGCCAATAGCTAATTTTTGATGTGGAACAGGTTTATTAATTTTTTTTATTTCTTTTACATATAAATTTGCTTCATCAAAATTTTCAATACTCACATACGACATATTTTTTATATATAAAAGAAAATTATTTAACTCATTTTCAAAAAATTATTTTTTTGAAAATTATTTTTAATTATAATGAATCTAAGCTTTACTATACCGCTTCGCAATATCTTCTTTTTAATCTTTTTATTTCTAATCCTGCATCTGTTACTAGTTTTATATCACTATCTAATTTTATTGCTTTTACTCTTTCTTTTAACTTTTCTAACATTTCTATCTCTCTTAATATCTCTACTTCTAACTTTTCTATTATCTTTTTAAACTTTATTTTATTTTTTTCTTCTTTATATTCTTTCAAATATTTCCTTACTATATATCTATTCAATTCTTCCAGTTCTTTTACATTTCTTTCTATTCTTTCTTCTTCATTCATTCTTTCTTTATCAAACACTAAATCTAATTTTATTAAATCTATTTTTTCCTTTATTTTTTTAAATTTTTTTAATTCTTTTATTTCTTTCTCGTACAATTCTAATTCTATTTTATTATATCCGTAAAATCCAAAAAAATTTACCAATTTATTCATTCTTTTTTTATCAATCACTAACTCAAATCTTAAATTAAATCTTTCTTTCAAGTCTTCTAATAATTCATCTTCAAATTGTAATTTAAATTTTAATTTATCTATTCCTTTTTTATAAGTTTCTAAACATATTTCGTTTAATTTTTTTATCATATTTTTCATATTCTAATACTTTATTATCTAATATTAAATATGACATTAATCCAAATTTATCTTTTATTCCACATTTTATCATTTCTTCTTTTAATATTTTGTCACCTAATAATATATCTGTTTTTAATTTTTCTAACTTTAATTCTAGTTCTAATTCTTCTAACCTATTCATCAAGTCTAGTTCTAATTCTTCTTCTTTTTTTAATCTATTTTCTAATTTTATTATATCAGGATCAGGTTTATGTATCCTTTCGTCTTCTCCATATTTACGATTACGTGCACGTCTAAGATTAGATATTTCATTTTCAAAATAACCTTTATTATCTCTTAATTCCTCAAGTCTTTCTGTTTTTAATTTATATTCTAATTTTAATTCTTCTCGCATATCGTTTTCCATTTCGTTTTCCATTCTTTTATATATACAAGAAAATTATTTAACTCATTTCAATTTTTTTTATTTTCTTGTAAAATATACAATTTTTTTTGTATCATTTGTTCAATCCAGAAGAGCTATAATGTGAAGTCGTCGTTATTACAGTTGTATTTGTATTAGCATTACCAGAAGTAGCTGTTACACATATATTCACATTTATATTTGAGTTGTTCATTTTTTATATATGTAAGATAATTTTAAATCACTCTGTGATCAATGCTTCGCTAAATTGCTTTCAATTCTGTATTATTAACCCATGAGTTAAAAGTATCAGGATATCCATACCACTTTACAAATGATTTGTTACCTTGTTTACGAATAACCTTTTCAACTCTAAATATCTCTTGATTTGTTTTTTGAAGTTCTTGTTCATAAAAAGTACCTTGTATTTCTTCATTATTGTAATCAGTTATTTTATAAGTAGGTGGATCTGTGTACTGAACTTGTGATACTGTAAATACCTCTTCAGTCCATCTTGGCTTATATCCTTTTTCAAATGTTGCTTTCTTTTTAGTGATTCTCACTTTATCACCTATTGAAAACTTAGGATGAATATAATTAAATATCACTTTACTATTTAGATTCATCCAAACTTTATTCTCATTCTTTTTATCGCTTGCTTTAGCTGGAGTCATTTTAATTGAAGAATGTTTTGTGTTGTTGTATTGATCTACCATTTCATCTAAAACATCAATGTATTTTCTAGTAGAATTAGTTGAAAAGTATTTGAACATTTTTTCTTTCATTGTTCTATTCCATCGTTCAACTACACAGCTTTTTTCTTCATTTTCAGTTGAATAAAGCTGAATACCTAATGCTTTAACATGTTTATTATAAAATTCTAAACCCTAATCAACCCATAATTTATTGCATTTCCTATCTTTAAATATTTTATTAAATGCATTAGCAACTTCAATTCCTGTCTTATTTTTTAACGGAACAATCCATCCATACTTTGAAAATATATCAATGACCATCAATAAGTATTTTATACCGTTATTAAATTTAGAATAAGCTTGCATGTCAACTAAATCAGCAGCCCATATATCATCTATTCCATTTGAAAGTACTTTTCTTTTTCTAAAATGTTTTATAACTGGTTTATGAAGTTCATTTGCAAGTTTATCAGTCCATTTCAAGTAGTTTGCTTTTTTCCTGTGCGATGGTAGTTTTTTTGACATAATTCTTTAATACTTATTGGTCCTTTATTTCCCATACCAAACCTTACTTTAGCAGATATGATAGGTTTTATAATCTTTCTTTCTAATTTTTTACGAGATGTATGATTAGGTATAGCATCCATTTGTTCAAGCATCATTTTATTAGCTAAATTTCTATGCTCTTTGTCTGGATAATGCTTATAAGCAAGATCATGAATATAAGCTGTTTTATCAACTCTATCTACAGGCATGCTCCATTCTTTAGGCATTTCAGTAGAAGTTAATCTTTCATCTAAATTAGTACCAGGTCCTGCAAAGATCATACCTGGTATATGCATTTCACCTGGAAACTTTTGCAAAGGTAATTTTTTATTACTTGTGAATTTATTAATAAATTCTACTAAGTCACCTCCTGTTTTTCTTTTTGTAAATTGACATTTTCTTGTTCCAAATATTGAACAATTTCCACGTAGCATGTTTTTATTGTTTTTACTAACAACATGCTGTAAATTAATTGTATCTGTTTCCTTTTTACATTTAACGCAGTACATTTTTTATATATGTATATTTATTTTAATTTATTTAACACAAATCTATTTAAAAAATACTTTTCATAAATAAAAAATGGATATTATAGATTTATCATGGAATGTAAATAAAAGTAAACGTCATAATAATGAGTTATTACCTAAAAGTATAAGAGGGATTATTGTTGGAAAATCAGGTTGTGGAAAGACAACATTATTATTAAACTTGCTCTTAAGACCTGGTTGGCTTGACTATAATAATTTACAAGTTTTTGGAAAGTCACTTTTTCAACCTGAATACAAAATATTAAAAAATTCTTTTGAAAATAAATTACCAAAAGAAGTTATTCTCGAACTATTTAAGTTGCAAGATCAAATAAATAAAAACAATGTAAGTCCAGAGTTTATTATTAAAAAGATTTCAAGAGATTTAAAAGATAAAACAGATATAGAGTGTAAATTTTTTGAAACAGCAGATGATGTACCAGAACCTAAAAATCTTAACTGTATTAAAAATAATTTAATGATATTCGATGATTTACAATTAACAAAGCAAAACAAGTGTGAAAAGTACTATATAAGAGGAAGACATAGCAATGTAGATTGTTTCTACTTGGCACAAAATTATTTTGAGTTGCCTAGGAGAAAGATAAGAGAAAATGCAAATTTTATATGCTTGTTTAAACAAGATTCTAAAAATGTAAATCATATTTATAATGACCATGTTTCAAATGATATGAAATTAGATGAGTTTAAAAAATTTTGTAATGAAGCTTGGTCAAAAAAGCATGGATTTGTTGTTATAGATTTGTCTTCTGATTTATTAAATGGAAAGTATAGAGGTGGATTAGATTTATTTATTATCCAACTTCATTGTGGAATCGATAAATATATATTTTTTAAAAAATATATATTATGAGATTTAGCGAAGCCTGGGTTCCAAAGGAACCTAGCAAAGTATTTTTGTTCTAGCGAAGCATGGGTTCCTTCGGAACCTAAAGAAGAAGATAATGGTATATTCTTAAATGGAGAATTTTATCCTAATAACAAGCCTCCACCTACTGATGAATAATCATTTCCATTTTTAGAATAATATCCATCTAAATAATTATAACTACCAATCCATGGGTTTAAAAATACTCCTTTTCCTACTTTTCTAATTTTAAATCCACTACCATTCTTTTTCACATAAAAAATACCATTTCCAGCAATTTTATTAACTATAGTACTTCCAGCAGCTGCAGCTGTTCCAGTCAATAATCCTGTTGCTATAGCCGGAACAACTTTTGACGCAATTAAACTTCCAATTATTCCTAGTAGAGGTAGAAATCCACCATTTACTTTAGCATTATGTTTAAGTTGTGCTCTACTCAGTGAAAGTGTTATACCAGTATTTTTCATATATGCTGCTTTCATTCTGTTTATTTGTGAATCTGTTAAAGCTATTTTATGTTCACCACTTAGATGTTGATGTGTTAATTTTATAACATCATTAGTATCAGATTCAATTGCTTTTTTAATTTTTTCTTTTTGACTATCTGAAAGATTTATAAGAGTATCATAGTATTTTGTCATTTTTTTATATATAATATTATTTATTTAATTTATTTAATAAATTGCTTTTTGTAATGCTTTATACTCATCATCATCTATTTGACCTTGTCGTAACAACTCATCACAAATAGCAACAGTTTCATTTTTAACTCCAGTATTACCTGCTTGTAAAGCAGCTAAGCGTACTTTAAGCATATCAAATAGCGCATTTGGATCACTAGGAAGAATGACAACTCCTTTTCCAGACTTTCCAATCATCTTTTCCCAAATAGGTTTTATTACATTAGTGTATTTATAACTTGTAGATGATCTCGGTTTAGCTGAATTTAAATCAGAGCGAATTGCATCTGTTTGATCTAAAATTTCTTTATACTTATTACGATCATCGTTAGTATATTTAACAGGATGAGATTTTACCATGATCTCCCAAAGACCAGGTGTTCCAATGTATTTTTTATCTTCAATAGTTATATCATTACCTTCAATAGTTATTGGTTTTTTACCAATGTAAAATTTTTTATCACCTTCATTGTAATGTATACCAAATATGTCATCTGATACTTTTTTACTATTTTTAGCAGTATATAACTTTAAATATTCTGCTGCGATAGCTCCTAATGACATGTTATTTACAATTTCAGGTGGCATAATTGCTTTAGTTTCAGAATCTAGTAAAGCAGGATAACTTGAAAAAGTATTAGTTAATTGATCAGCTTTATTTTCTAATTTAGATAAGCCTTCTTTTATTCCAGATTGACTATCTATTATTGGTTTGTACAATTTTTCCAAGTTAGTCTGTAAAGTATCATAACCTAACTTTTCATTAATAGAATCTTGATATACACTTTTCTTTAACCCATCAAGTTCTTTTGCTAATTTTAATCTTGCTTTAATATCTGTAGCTTTTACATATGACATTTTTTATAAGCAATATTTTTTTTAAATCAACATATATTATGTTCAGTAAATACATAATATATGTTTTTAATTCTTAAGAATATTATTCATCATTCCTATACTTTGATTCTTGTTAAATCTCATATTTAACGCTTCTATAATATCATTTGTACCTTTTTCTATTCCTTTATTAAATATTGACTCTTTAGTCTGCTCATCTATATCATTTTTAGATTTTGTTCTAATTTGTTCAGTCATAGCTTGAAACTTTTCAAGTTCTGAAAGTATCATATTAAATTCTGCATCATCAATATATTAATCTGATATAGCTTTAGAAATAAGACTACTTATTGTATTTAGTTTTGCATCAGCTACTTTAATCTTTTCATACTTTTCTGCTTTTAAGTTTAATTTTTTATTAACTTGTGATCCTATTAAATTTACTGCTCCTATAGCTAATGCAGCAATCTCACATAAAATAGCTACTGGAGCTAATACACCAGTTATTAAACAACCCACTCCAGTAGCTCCTATAAACATAGTGCTTGCTAGTAATGTATTATCAACTGCTGAAATAATTCTTGAAGCTCTATGATATTTCTTACTTAAGATCTCTCTTCTTTTCCTTTCACATTCTATTTTATTCTGAATTTCACTAATCTTTTTTAATCTAAAGTTATGATCAGAAATTGGTGGTGCAGATGGATTTTCTGAAAACTGGTTAAGATCTGGATAAAGTTGTTTACATTCATTTTTACATTCCATTCTTTTTCTATAAAGAAAAATTTGTTTAGTTCATTTTTAATAAATTATTTACCAAAATCAAATACAGTAGAGTCTTTGTTAGATTTATCTGAACTAGGTTTATCTTCGTCACATATAGTTTCTTTAATTATGTCTCCTATACTTGTTAATATCACTTTGAAGACTAGCAGAGACTAGCTCTACTTTTTTATCAGGTTCTAAATTAACCTTATGTGATATATAATTTGCATTAAAAACACCATTATAAGTTAATATACAGCATAACAAATCTCCTTTTTTAATATTTATATCTTTTTTATCGTTATTATAAAAAGTTATTTTAATATCATCTGTAGACTCTATTACAACAGAATTTAGTAAATTTAGTGTTGGTTTATAATTTTTTGCAAGTGAAATCAATACATGTCCTTTATCTATTTTAACTCCACACATTAAAGAAATGTTATTATATAAATTTGATTTTACTGTAAAATCTTCTTGTGCGAATATTTTAATATGCCTATCATTTATTGCTCTATGTTCTAAATCTGATTTAATATTAAAAGATATTGTACATTTTTCATGCTTTTCATAATCTAAAAACAATCTTCTCTTATACATTTTTTATAAATTGTAAAGATTTTTTTAAGTCATAAATATTAAATATTTAATATTTTAAAGTTCTTACAATATAATTTACAACTTGTTCATTCTCATGTAAATAATAACACTTTTTATTATCATTAATATTTTTATATAAAGTTATTTTTTCACCTTTTTTATTTTTCATTATTTTCTTTTCTGTTAATTTACATAGTTTAAAAGGACAATTCTCTACGTTTTCTTTAATTTCATTTTTAGTGTGAGCATATTTACATTTATCTTTTAAAGGACACTCTTTTTTATCAAGACTATATTTACATAATTTAGTTTTTGCTTTTATTAATTTTAATAATTTTGACTTTTTAGGATGAAATAATCTACACTCTTTATTCTTGCATTTAGAATATTCTGAACATAAAGCAATATGTTTATATCTGCATGAAGCTTTAGTGCATATTAATCTTTCTTTTACAGTATTACAATAAGGAATATCATGATTGTATTTACATTTTCTTCCAAAAGGGCAAATATCATCTTTTAAAATATTTTTACAAAAAATAGGTAACTTTTCTACAAAATGAATTGCAGAAGGTTTTCCATCTTCTGTAAAATTAATTTTAACATTAAATGGTTTTTCAAAACTAAATTTTCTGTTTTTGTTATGTTTTTTAACAAAAAACTTATCTATAATAGGATAATCATCATCGGTATTATCATTATAAGTTGGAACAAAATTAATCCATTTCAGTTCATCTTTATACAATTCTATAATTTGTACTGTTTTTGATGGAATTTGAACTATACATTTTTCTTGAATTACTTCTTCATCAGAATCATCAGATACGAAGTATGTATCATTTTCAGAGTCATAATCTGATTCTTCAAATTCAAAGTTTCTTATTTGTTCAAAAAGTTCAAATTCTTTTTGAAATTCAGATATTTCATTAATCTCATCATAATTCATTTTTTTATTTTATTAGTTGATAAAATATTTTAAATCAAAAAAAATTTAAAATAAGTTAAATTAATTTTCTTTATATAATAAATGAATACATATTATAAAGTAGATTACTGTCAACTATTTAGTCCTATAATACTTGAAATAGATAAAGAAGAAGAAAGAATTAGACAAGAAAAAGCATTTGAATTACAAAGAAATAATAATGAAAAGAAAATGATAATAGAATATAAATATAATAAAGCAATAAGACTAGGAGAATTAGTAATAGAAAAATTATTAGAAGAGAAAAAGAAATGTTATGATAAGCGCGTGCAAATAATAGAATCATACAATGATAAATTTAGAGAAATAAAAAGGAAGAGAGAACAGATAAAACAATCATTAAAAGAATTGCTTTTTCAAAAATAAAAGTCACGTGACTTGTGACGTCATGCAAGAAAATTTCGTGATCTTTGACGTCAAAGAAATGAAATTGATACTAATTTTTTAAAATTAAAAAATGATTTTTTAAATTTATATAAATTTAAAAAAATTTATTTCTTAGTTATAATATTTATACACATTATGGATAACATTGAACCATATGTTAATATTAATATATGGTTGAAAATATGGTTGAAAATAAAAATGAGGCAGAAAATTTATTTCTTAGTTATAATATTTATACACATTATCGATAACATTGAACCCTATATTTATTTAAATATAAAGTTGAAAATATGGTTGAAAATAAAAATGAGCCAGAACTCTCCTCCTCTCTCTACTAAGAACGCATAGAGAGCTAGGATGTTACTGAAAAATCCTATTATCAACCTAAGATATAACTGCAAACACTTAAGCTAAAAGGTTATGGGCGCCACACGGAATATATAGGTCTAATAGATTCTTTTGTAATATTAACGCTTGTTCTCCGATGCAAACTCCAGACATAATTGAACTGTTTGATAGCCTTAGCGACGGCATTTCTGCAAGTAAAAGCTTACTTTTGTTAAAAAATAACAAATTAGTTTAGTAATATACGCTCCCTTTTTTCTTTCCATGTCTTCAACATAAAGAGAGCTGTTTTAATTATTTTTCAAAGTTAAAGTAAACGAAGAGAAAAATAAAAGTAATAGGTTCTCTGGCATCTTCTTGGCTGCAAAACATCCAACATCTCTCACATTCTTTAAAAGAGCACGCTCACCTATGAAATTAAGAAAAGCAATAGATTCAGCTTCAAATCTTTTACTAACTGCAGTGTTTGCACTACAATATATAAAGAAACTATACTTTAAATCAGATTTGCCAGCTCAAATTTAATTTGCCTATATATATATATTTTTTTTTTTGAGACTATATTGACGTGACATGCTAAATTTTTTTATGCAAGTATGCAAAAATTGTTTATCAATGGAAATGTAACATTTGACCGATATTAAATAAATTCATCCACTATATGTAAGAAAAATTGGTATGTATAGCATCCATAGCATTGTGGTCAAGCTTTCGGGTTCAATTCCTAACTCGGCACAAAAATGTTTTCAGTAAGGTTGGAAACGGAGAGCCAATCTCTTAAATGATAAGAGGTCGTCCATAAATTACGTCACGCTATAAGGGGGGAGGGGGTTGGTGGTTTTGTGACGACTCATTCAAAACTCGCTCCTTAAGTGTTACGATTTTGTGACGAGGGGGGGGGGAGTTCAAAAACGGTTAAAAATTGCGTGACGTAATTTTTGGACGACCCCTAATCTCTATGAAAGCACCTTAGAGGTTTAAAATAGTAACTTAAAAAAAAAAAGTTTAATAATAATATTTATATAGTCATTAGCATGTAATAACTGGTTAACTTTTTTATTATTACTAGTAAAACAGTTGATGATATAGACATTTATATTATGCATATAAATGCGTATAAATATGGTAGCTATATATGGCAACTTATTATTATATTGTAAAATACAATATTTTACTTAATTTTTTCATAAAAATGTAATACCATTTGAAATTAAGTTTTTGTAAAATAGATAAATGTAAATAATTGAAAAACCTTTTTAAAATTAAAAAGCAGCCAATTTAATTAATGAAGTTATAACTATAATTGTAATAAGTTAAACATTAAGTATTAATTTACTCTTTATATTAAAATAAGTTCAAATATTTTTTATGCCTATATATATATATATATATATATATATATATAATATATATATATATATATATATATATATATATATATATATATATATATATATATATATATATATATATATATATATATATATATATATATATATATATATATATAAGTAAATGAAAGTACTTTTATAACTTTTTTCTAAATTAATTTTAATAAAGTATCAGAATTTACTTTCTGAAGCAACTAACAGCCTACAAAGAAGTTTTTTTTTGAAAATTTGATCTTTTATCTTTTAGTGTAACAGAGATTGCGCCTGTGCAACTGAGTCAATTCTAATTTCTAAATGAACTGTTTTAGCAATGTTTTCAGCTTTTAAATTAATTGCGTTTTCCTTTCTTTTTTTTTTGTTGTACTAGCACCTTTTTTTTTATGATCGCATAGTATTTTTTGATGATTTGATAGTTATTTGTTTTATTAGTAAAAAATTTAATAATCCAATTTTATTTTTTATTATTATATTATTATTATTTTTTCTTATTATTATTTTTATTGTACAATTCATAAAATAACAAAAAAAATAAAACAAATGGCTGGAGCAAGAAGAAGACATTAGTTTGTCTTATCACCGAGCCCCATTGTGACTTTATTACATATCGTTTTTTTACAAAATAAAATGTGTAAAACAGCGTTTTACAATTGATATAAATGTTTTTATGTAAGTTTGTTTTGTAATATAAATTTGGAACAAGTAAAAGTTAAAGCAATTAAAATAAATAAATTGTGCTAATTTATATTTTTTTGGACTTTCGCTTTTATAGAGATCGGACGTAATATAAGAGCTTTTCTTTAAAAAATGAATGTTCAGTCAACAAAATTTAATGTATTCAAAGCAGAGCAAGAAAAACTAATAAAAGCATTAAATAGGACCATCGAGGAGCTAAAAAATTCAAACTTACTGTTATCAGAAAGAGTAAAAATGCGCGAAAATGCGGAATCTGTCATATCATCACCTTTATTATCATGGGCAAGTGTTGTAAGTGGAAAAACACCAGTGAAAAAAACGGTAGAGCAACTAAACCTAATAAATGTTGTTACAGCCGAAATAAAGGAAAGAGAAAAACGTGAAAATAATGTAATAATATTTGGCATTAATTCATCGAAAGCAATTGATAAATCAAGTGCAATTAAGGAGGATAAAAATTTAATCCAACAAGTTTTGAATTCAATCAATCTGAAAGTCGAAGTTAAGCAGATTATAAAGCTCAAATCGAAAATAGATAACCAACCACCTTTTGTTATTGTTTTAAATAATAAGACCGATCGCAATTCAATTTTAAAAGCTGCAAAATTATTGAAAAATTCTAGTAAGTTTAAAAACGTTTATATTAACTCTGATTTAACCGAGGCAGAAAGATATAAAGCAAAGTTGTTACGAGATAAATGTAAAAAAAAATTCGTTAAAATCGCAAAATAGCAATCACATTTTAGCAACAGGAAATTAAGTCATATGAGTCATTGTGAACCTGCAAACTTGTCACGTATTAGTTGTGAATATCTTATGTCTAAATCGAGTAAACCAGACAAAATAATTTGTACAAAAAAATGTCGCAATTAACCAACCAATTTAAATTTAATAAACGGCTTTAGCAATAATGGCTGAAATAGTAATAATGGGTGCTGTTCGAATCCTTATTCAAAATATTCTGTATATCTTTTAAATGCTATTTTTTATGTTTACGGAGGCAAATAAACCTGCCATAATTTGCGTTTGCGAAACAATTTCACCAGTAAAATATCTGACTTTATTGTTTGTCCAAAAGATTACTCAATCTATCGTAAGGATCGCATTAAAATTGGAGGGGGAGTAGCTATTTATTGTCAAAATGACATTAAATTGGAACAAGTACAAATAACTCAAACGGACACGGATATTAACATGGTCTGTCTAGACTTAATTTTTAGTTCGCATAATCTCCGTTTAATCACATGCTATTGCCCATCTTTTTACTCCATTGCCGATGTGACTTATATCGAACTTATGACTGCATTTATATATAATATATGCCACACTGTATCTAAATTTATTATTGTCGATGACTTCAATTTTCCTATAATTGACTTGCTTAATTACGTATCACCAAACAAAAAGTGCCATATCCTTTTTTTAAATTTAGTCAACAATCTCGGTTTGCACCAATTTGTACAGGAACCTACTCGTGAAAACAATATTCTTGATCTTGTATTTTCAAATAATATCTCATTTCTTAGTCTTATTTCAGTTGAATGTCCACTCTGCACCAGTATACTCAGCACCAGTCCACTCAGCACCAGTGACCTTAACACTGTCCACTTCTCTATTAATATAAATCATCTCGATCAGTCAAATAAAAATATTGAATCCTTCTACGACTTTGTTAATGCCGACCTTGATGGTTTTTAGTCTTATTTATTAAATATTAATTGGGACTTCGATTTTTTCTTTTTATTTACAGTTGAAGATTATTGGAACGTTTTCTCCGATCATTTTTGCAATGGTATTCATCAATTTGTTCCATTTAGAAAGAGTAATTTAAATAAAAAAAAAACACTACCCAAGTTTTATTAGGAAAATGTTAAATCGTAAAGCTTTCTAATGGAAAAGATGGTCAAATACTAAAAACATTACACACAAAAAGCATATAACAAATACGCTAGTAAATGTAAAAAATCATTACTTACTTACCCAATGAGACTCGAACTTATACTTGTAAAGGAAAACAATATCAGCAAATTTTTTAATTACGTTAATAAAAAAATAAATAACTCTTAAAGTATTTTTCCTCTAAAAGACAAAAACAATAATAAAAAGATAACTTGTAATAACGAAGAAAACGCTGACATGTTTAACAATCACTTTGGCAGTGTCTTTACAAACGATAACAGTTGCTCTCCATTTATTAATAGTTATGTTGATGATTCAATTGGTATTGAAACTGTACTATTTCCACCAGAAGCAGTGTATAATTCTTTGAAGGAAATTAAAGCCAGCACATTGTACGGTCCTGATGGCATACCTAACATACTTCTGAAAAAATTAGCTCATCTATTGTGTATTCCACTCTCATTTATATTTGATGCCAGTTTTAAGTCAAGCTCCTTACCTAAACAATGGCGCCAAGCTTTTGTATCTCCAGTTTTTAAAAAAGTAGCTACTGCAGATCCAAATAATTATAGACCCATCTCACTGACATGCACTTGCTGTTGAGTCATGGAAAGAATGATCAATGTGTATGTCATAAAGTATTTAGGTCATGATAATTTAATATCTCTTAATCAACATGGTTTCCTCAACAAACGTTCAACCAGAACAAATCTCTTAGAATCTGCTAATAATTGGAACACCGCACTAGATAACCATCAAATAACGGATGTTGTCTGTATTGATTTCCAAAAAGCGTTTGACTCTGTCTTGCATACCAAACTATTAGTAAAACTTGCATCCTATAACATAAAAAGTAATCTTTTAAATTGGATTTCCGCTTTTCTCACCGATAGATATCATCAAGTCAAGGTCGGTAATTCTATATCAAACTCTATACGCAATGTTAGCGGAGTTCCACAGGGTAGTGTGTTAGGCCCCACATTTTTTTTATTATATGTTAATGATTTAACCGCTGTAACTAATAATCTGTACTGTTGTGTAAAACTTTACGCAGATGATATAAAGTTATATAGTAGGGTGGATTGATTTTTAAAATTTTTGAAATTTGATTTTCCTGAGCTGCGAATCGATGTCTTTTGTTGAAAAAAGAACCCTACTTTTTTTTTTTTAATTTTAATGAGTTTTAGAGGTTCCTCTTTGGATTCTAATTCTTTAACGGATCCTGATATTTTTGAAATTATTTTTCTTCTAAACTATATCAACCTGGTACTCAAAAGAAGCAGAATAATACGCTAATTTTGAATATAATATTTTTTTAAATTTAAAACTAAAGAAAAAAAAATAATGTCGTTTTTTTCATTAAAAAACCCCCGTCTTTATCAAAACGGGGGTTTTAAGGTATATTTTTGCAAATATTTTCTTAAATAAAATTATTATTGATAAAACAAGCATTTTTTTCTGCTTTTTTTGAGTCCAAGGTTGATATAGTTTAGAAAAAAAAAATCAAAGATATTAGAATCCGTCAAGGATTTAGAATCCAAATAGGAACCTCAAGATCTCATCAAAATCAAAAACTATTTTTTTACTTTCATCTTATAATTAATAGACATTGATTCGTGTCTCAGGAATATTGATTTTTAAACTTTTTTTTTTTGCTATGATAATCGATCCACCCTATTATATGGCTCGTACTGTGATATGGATCTAAACCAAGATTTAGTTGTTGCTTTAAATTAACTTTTACAATGGGCAGAAACTTGGCAACTAACAATTGCTTGCAGTAAGTGTTTTTCACTTAGAATAACACGTCCTTCATCATGCAAAGGTATAAAGATTAGCTATAAATTAGGTGAATACTCTTTGGCTTGGTCTTCAATCCCAAAAGATCTAGGAGTAACAATGGATTGTAACCTTAATTATAAAAAACATATTTTTAACGTCATTCATCAAGCTAACTCTAGAGCATACTTAATTTTGAAATGTTTCAAAACACGTGACCTTTGTATCCTAGTTAGAGCTTTCATTACCTATATACGACCAATTTTAGAATATTGTTCTCCAGTATGATCACCACACCAAATTGGATTAATTAAATCAGTTGAACAAAAATTTACAAAAAAAATAAGGAGCCTCAAATATTTCTCCTATCATAATAGATTACAGTTGCTTGGTATCGAATCACTCAATGTTCGGCGCCTTAAAAACGATTTAGTAACTTGCTTTAAAATTTTTTGTAACTTGTCTGTACTGATCAATCTATGTTCTTTGCGACTGGCAATAACAGCCACACCCGGGTTCATAGTTATAAAATAAGCAAACAATCTTGTCGCTTGGATTTAAAAAAATATAGCTTTTCTTACCGAGTTGTTGACATATGGAACAATATGACCTCGGAGGCTGTAAATGCAAATAAAATTATAACGTTCAAAAATAAAATTAAATCTTTCAACTTTAAAAAATATCTATTGTAAAAGGAACAACTGTTTATTCTTTTAAAGTTTTCTTCTTCGTGTCCTTTAGAACATGTATTTATACTTTGTTCTAATAAATATTAATCAATCAATCAATATTTTTTACTAAAAAAGAAAAAGAAAATTTAAGTCTGTAGATAATAAAAAACACTTTCATTCAGATTAAAACTGTTAAAGTGTATTTTTTTTGATAATAACAATCTGGGAAAAAATATTCCACAAATAGGGATTTGGATTGAGTATTAATTCAACTTTAATGTAAGTTTTGGGATGACAAAGTTGTTATTTGAGAATCTAATAGGCTATTTATTACTTATTTTGCTAAAATAGGGTTGAAATATTGGCGGAGATAGTCCATTTTTTATTTTGTACATAAACTGTAAAACAAGATGTATGGTAATTTTGTATATATTCAATGCTCCAAGTTTGCATAAGAGATGATCACACGACACTTTTTTACTTACTTCAAAGACAATTCAACAGGCATGTTTTTGTTTACTGTAAAGTTTGTTAGTATAAGTGTTTCAGGTGTAACAAACTCTTTACTAACTCTATACTAAACTCTATACTAAATACTTAGTATAATTTGTGCTTGCTCAGGCCATTTTACCTTTTAAGGAAATAATATTTAGGAAAGGTTTCGCTTTATACATTAATGAAATATTTCTCGAGAGCTTTCTCTCTAAAGTGTTTATATGGAGTTTTCACGACAAATTTTTATCCAATATCACATTTAGAAAGTTTATGAACGTTTCTCTTTTTATATTAGTGTTATTTATTTTTAGATCAGGTAGTTTAAGAGGAATATTTTCATTTTTATTTGATTTATGATATAGGATGACTTTGTTTTTTTTGACATTCAAAGAGAGTTTGTTAAACCTGAAACATTAATAAAGGGTTCAATTTTATATTAATAATGTCTAGTTTTAATTCTTTTTGGAATTCAGTATTTATGTTTTAAAATTCTATAGTTTTATTTAATTGTAATAAATCATTTTCAATATTTTCCAGGCTAGAAATAAAAGAATATATATATATATATATGTATATATATATATATATATATATATATATATATATATATATATATATATATATATATATATATATATATATATATATATTTATTTAAACAATTTAAAATGTATTCTACAATAAGTTCTTAAAAGAACAGAGCAATTACAAATTACTAGAAAATCACTTAGTAAAATTTTTTCTCATTTAACACTGTGTTTCATCAATAAAGACTCATCTGATGAGTCTTTATTGATGAAACACAGTGACTCATCTGATCTGAAAACAAAGACTCATCTGATGAGTCTTTATTGATGAAACACAGTGTTAAATAAGAAAAAATTTTACTAAGTGATTTTTTACTAATTTATATATATATATATATATATATATATATATATATATATATATATATATATATATATATATATATATATATATATATATATATATATATATATATATATATATATATATATATATATATATATATATATATATATATATATATATATATATATATATATGCATTTAGTGGTTCTCAAATATACTGAATCTTTTGCTGCAAACTGTTTTTCTATACTACTTTGCTATACTGTCTTTGAAACTTTACTTAAAAATGCCATTTTGTAACATATCATTTATTAAATATTTTGTACATCGTATAGTTTATTGAACACTCAATACTATTACAAAACCAAATGTTAATAATGCATGATTTTTACATTATCCATTAACAACAGTTATAATATTTTGGTTAAATCTGTTTGAATTCAGGATTTGTATCAAAATGAGGCATTAATTTTTGGCCCTCTAAAAGAACGCCATCACGGCCATCATGACCATAAACTTTAGATGCAGATTCAGTGACAATTTTAATTAAACGTTTAACACTTTGATTGTGGCATGGACATGGTTCTAAAACAACAACAATATCTTCATCTGACTAAAGCCAGGCCAATATTTGTGCGGTAGAAATGTGTTTTGTCAAAACGGGTTCGAAGCAAGGAAGCCTTTTCCAATCAAACCGCTCATTATAACTTGTTGCTTGAAGTCTAATTTCAGGTATTTCAAATTTACGAATTGGTATGTCATCTTCCCGTGCATGTGCAATTGTTTTCAGAGCAAGTCTACGAATTACTTGATGGTTGTCTTTCAATATAGCAAGAATAATGCTCTCAATATGAGCTGGATAGCTATTGCGCTTCAAAACTTGCTAAACCACAATTCTGTACTGCACAGGAAGAAATCGTTATGTTTCTATCATTTTGTAATAGTGTGGTGCTGCATTCCAACAGTTTAAATACTTTTTTACATCAAACCATACAACTGCATTAGAATTTACGACAAATTTAGTCAATAGTGTAAGTTCATTTGATGGAGCTACAGTAGATATATATAGGCGCAAAACACGATTTGCAAGTGTCAATCACCTTAAATGGTTTAGTTGCCCAGGCTATCTGGATTCAAATCCCTGTTATGCAATCACTATCTTCACTGCATTAGCAATTTTAAAAGAGTACAACTAATCACTGCTTAATAAATCTTTATCACAATTAATAGGTTCACCACCAATAACAGCAAAGTAGACTATGGGTGGCTGCAATAGCTTAGGAATAGATTTTCCAATAGGTCCATTAAATGAATGTAGTCCAGTTGTTACAACATCTATGGAACTAAATAGATGTTGCAATCTCTTACATCTGAAGCTCATTCAGATGTAAGAGACAAATGGAACAGTGATATATATATATATATATATATATATATATATATATATATATATATATATATATATATATATATATATATATATATATATATATATATATATATATATATCTATATACACATATATATGTATATATATATATATATATATATATATATATATTTATATATATATATATACATACATATATATATATAAATATATATATATATATATATATATATATATATATATATATATATATATATATATATATATATATATATATATATATATATATATATATATATACATATATATATATATATATATTTATATATATATATAAATATATATATATATATATATATATATACATATATATACATATATATATATATATATATATTTATATATATATATACATATATATATATATAAATATATATATATATATATATATATATATATATATATATATATAACATTTTTAATTTTTATAGTTTAAATTCTATTACTAACTCTTAAGAATGCGGCACAATAATAGAATATAAAATATTGACTCTAATGTATTTTGAAGAGAACTAGAAATAAACAGCAAACATAATTAAACTTTGTTCAATATGTGAAAGGGTCAATTATCGTAATTCTAATTTGATAGTATCAGAACTCTAATGTTGATATAAATTGATAAAAATATAATTATTTTACCTAACCATTGATTTGTTCCAAAAGTATATATTTGATCAAAATCACCTTCCAAACTTTTATGCAAAGAAAGATCAAGATAACTGAAAGCCACTTCCATAAACTGTTGAGTCGTAATAACAAGCCATTTGTGGAAATAATTATGAAACATTAAGTACGTTTTTCGATTCCGATGAATTGCGTAAAGTTCTCTTGTAACTGAGTGACGACCGAGAACTGAACCAACTCGAATATCTACAGCTATCGAATATGTAGATATAAATTTTATTTATAATATATATACATATATATATATATATATATATATATATATATATATATATATATATATATATATATATATATATATATATATTATATATATGTATATATATATATATATATATATATATATATATATATATATATATATATATATATATATATATATATATATATATATATATATATATATATATATATATATATATGTATATATATATATATATATATATATATATATATATATATATATATATATATATATATATATATATATATATATGTATATATATATATATATATACAAATACAATTATTATAAACGCAATTATATAATACTTTTAAAAATATTTTCTCGTTTGCAAAGCTAAACTGTTTGCAAATCAATAATGCATATATAAACGTTGCAGTAATACAGAGGAGATCAAATCTAGTCATAAAGTTGACTTGTACTTAATGGGACACAAAGTTTTATTTTTTTATAAATACATAATTATGACGGATATATTACTTTGAAGGCAACAGTAATGTTAGAAGTAACTGTCTTTGATAGCTGTAAAAAATTATGCAATATAACAATATACCATTGATTAAAAATGCGATAAATATGACCGGCATTAGATTTTTTCAGTAGTTCATTAAATACACTTCTTAGTACTAAACAAATCAACCTCGTACCTCGACCTCGTACTAAATAGACTAACAAGCGTCATATTTTAGTTTTTTCATGAACAGTATTAAAAATGTTTAAATATTAAATTATTGTACTATGTTCTTGAACAAAGTAAAGGTATCTTTGAAATTTTGCTAAACTTTAAACACTTATGGATCTTTACCTTTGATCTTGACTTTTTTTAGTTCCTTTTGAGACTAATTTTATGAGAGTTTTATCTGACAGAAAAGGTTTTTTGACTTAAACATGTTTTAATAAGGTTCATATGTGAAATTTAAAAAACAAGCAAACAGAAGGTTAAAAGATTTTTTTCAGCTACAAAACATGTAGAAAAAATTAATCCGATAAATAAATTGGTCATTTTAGAAAAATCAATGGTGACTCATTTATTAAACTAAATAAAATTTACATGTAACAGTATAATACCGTTAACTCAGATCCTGAATAAGCCGGACTTTTACAAAGTCGGACAGATTTTCAATACCTCTTGAACTCGCTATACATACCGAAAACTTGGCTTAATTCGGACTTTTGCTAAGTTGGAGTAATTATCTATTGCCCTTGAGAGTCCGACTTAACGGGAATCTTATGTATTAATAAAAATCAGGCCCGTAGCGTGAAAATTTTTTGGAGGTCGATTCGGAAAAAAAATGCATCTTAGTAGGGAATTTGGGCAATTTTTAGATCCAACTAAAATCTTTTTCATTTTAAATAGGTTGGATTATATTATCGTTTTTCTACTAATCGAAATGTTTTAAAATAAGTTTTTAAGTAATTTTTTTTTTGTAACGTTTTTTTTCTTCAAAAAACTATACAGAACGTTTTTTATATATAACTTTTTTTTAACTTTTTCTTTAAACAATATGTTTGTTAAAACATGTTTGACACGAAAAATTGAATTTTACTTTAACAATACTTATAAAGTTATAAAATTAAATTTTTAAAAGTATTTATTTAGAATTTTTAATGATAATGAAGAAAACTAGTAACAGTTTATCTATACAGAAATAAGAATATTGTCTAAAATATTTAAGACTTGCTTCTGTATTATACTCTCTTCTCTATTTTTTTCTTCTCGTTGAGAGAGCATAACTTTATTATTTTTAAAAACATCTTTTTTTTTATTATATTTGTTTCTCATCATTGTAACTTTTGTTCTTTAATATATTTTTTTTTTTCTTCCTTCATCTGTATTACTATTTATCCATTTTAATGTATTATTCTGAGACCAAATTGTTAAAGTTTTAACATTTCCATTCTATGCCTGCAATTAAATCCAAAATATCAAAGTCAAAATCTCTTAGATTCCTTTTGCCACAGGTGGAATAAGGCTTCAGATGAAAATGTCAAAGATTTTGTTGCAGCTTTACAAATTGTACACTGTAAGACTTACATAGGTAATTCTTCCAATGTGAGACACATGTCTTATATTTTTTAAATGCATTTAACTTACAATGTTTGTACACACATTTTAAGTCAAATGCATTTAAAAAAAGTAATGTTAAATGCATTCAAAGAATGTAATGTTAAATCAAAAAGAAAAAAAATTTAAAATGTTATCCTTAAAAATAATCTCCAAATTTCGAAGACGTTGAAAAAGTCTACTAGCAATTAACAAAATTGAAAAAAAGAAAAAAATTCAGTTTTTAAAAACTTCTGAAATTAGGTTTGCAGGTATTTATCAGAAACGTTGTTCAACGTCTCCGAAAACAATACTAAAAAGATTCGCGCGGAAAATTAATTCATACTTCTCAAATTTGACTTTTAAATTACCTTACATTTTGAGATTTGTTTAACGTTTTAAGGCACTAGTTCAAAAAAAAGTATATAAAAACTTAATTGATTAATTTCTTTTATAACATTACCCCTGAAAAACTCTTCATGAACAAAAAGTATGAAAATAAGCAAAATATAATCAAAAATTAGCAAAGACATAATGATATAGAAAGAACCAGGTATATACAATTTTTTGACGTTTTTTGTTATAATATCAAAATAACACTATCTTGTTGGTAATTTTGATTAAATTGGTTTGATCATTATCGGGTTTGAGCCTGTTTTACCTCGGCATGATGCTGTACTGCATTGAGATATTAAAATATTATGTCAAAATGAGCATTCATGAATCTAAGCTCCATCTGAAACATACTTGCCACCTTTGATGTAAACAGTTTTTTAATGTTTGAGATAACTTCCAGACATAAAGAACACTCTAAACTTTTATATGTTTATGTTGAATAAAGATCAAATACAAAAAATTGCGATGATTTTGTAGCAGCTTTACAAATTATAAAGCTGCAACAAAATCATCGCAAGATGATTTATAATATAATATTTAATATAATAGTGCTGTACATTTAAAGAGTGATGAGTCTAAACTACGTAGAGTTTGTAACTTTAACAGCTGTAACACACTAACATTCAAACATAATAAAAGTTAGTATTTAAAATATTCATCTAATTTTTTTTTTGAACTGGTTGATGCTGACTGCGTCTATTTTTTCTTGTTCAAGATTGTTTCAGTCGTTTACTACTCTATTTGTGAAAAAGTTATGTCGTTTTATATTTCCTGTATATTGCCTTCTCAGTTTACTATTGTGACCTCTAGTTTTATATCCGTTATCTAGCATTTCGGGTTTCGTGTAAAAATTTATAATATCGTACCCTTTCAAATATTTGAACATTTGTATCAAATCACCCCTTCTTCTTCTGTTCTCCAACGATAGTAAATCTAACTTCTTTAACCTCTCTTCATAACTGTATCCATTCAAAATTTTAATTCTAGAAGCTCTTTGTTGGACACACTTTAGTTTATCTTTATCATACTGACGATAAGGATTGCAGATAGGAGCTGCGTATTTCAAATGTGGACGTACTAGGACTATAAACAAGAATTTCATTGTTTTTTGTCTAAATATTTAAAAGTGTGTTTGATTTGACCTAGCTTTTGATTTGCTTTATTTACTGCTTTATTCACATGGTGTTTCCATTCCAATTCATCTGAAATGTACACTCCTAAATCCTTTTTTATACTTGTGTAGGCTAAAGCTGTATTATTCGTTAAACTTTGTGCTAATATTTCCTTTTATCATAAATTTATATTTTTGCTGGTTGAACTTCTTCAATCACTCATTCGACCATCCCATAAATAAGTCTATACCTTGTTTTTTATTTCTCTAAGGATTTTCATGTCGTCAGCAAATAGTTTACAGCTTGATTTTATTTTGTTGGAGAAATCATTAATATACACTACAAATAATAGTGGTCCTAACACTGATCTTTGTGTTTAGAGCCTGGGAACAAAAAAACGTTGAAAATTTTCCCCAGCTCTTAACGCAAGAGCAACAAGTTTACAAAATATTTTTTTCTCTATACTAACTAAATTTAAATTCATCGAAAAATATAAAATTTCATGGACTATTCTTTTATTGTTAATTGACCTTATAAAGTGTAAACACCCCTCAGTTTGACGGGGCATTAAATTTTGAGGAGTCATAAAAACTGATCATTAAGAGATTTTTTCATGGAATTTTAAATTTTTTGATGAGTTTAAATTTAATTAATAATGGTAAAAAAAAAAAAATGTAAACTTGTTGCTTTCGCGTAAAGGGCAGGTGGGCCAAAATTGTAAAGGTGTTTTTTGTTCCCAGACTCCAATCATTAAAATTTTTTGTTAAGTATGCTTATTTAAAATAACATAAATATATAAATGTTAGCAGTGTTCTCCATGTCTGGAAGTTTGCTCAATCACGAAAAAACTGTGTCTATATTGACACAGGCATGCTTTGGACGCGTACATTGCTTTCAGGACGCCTACATTGTTATCAGGACGCCTACATTTTTCCTTGCTCTTACAAAATATCTCTGTTCACAGTTGCTTTTCTGATTTCTTTTCTTTAATACCTTGCTTTTTTTTGAGTTCGTATTCTTGTGTTGATAAAACCATTTAATATATATTTTCCCCTGCATTTAAGCCGTAAATCTAGTTAACGTTAACATTTTCTTTTTTCACCTTAGGTGTTATTTTGATTGAAGGAAAAAATAGTTAGCTACTTCTTCAATTGATAATAACTTATGAGTTTGAAAAAATCTTAAAAAATCACTGTCGAATCTTGACAAATGATTAATATATAGGAAATCAAAAGTCCGTTTTATATGATTATTTTCTAAATATCAATCAAACGTTTGAAATGCACATTAGAGTGTACTGTGATCTTGGGTGTCATTGTAATTTACGGATATTAAAAGATTTTATATCGATCAACTGCTTCTTTTGGTAATGTAATGTAATTCGAGCACTTATCCCTTTGATATTTGATTAGTGGAAAATTTGGTAAATTGATTGCGGTCCAATAACTGCTAATAATGCTAATTCGGTACCACTCAACTGCTTTATTTACTTTTCACTAAACTTGAGTTTTTTCAAAAGAAAATAAAAAAAACATTCTAAAGTGTGTTTTGAATACGGTTTACTAGTGGAAATATAGGCAAAATATATATTTCATAAAGTCGAAAAGAACTTAATACAAAAAGCTTTTTTTTTATTTATTTAATTACGTTTCATTCATCTAGCATTCTGAGGTCCCTCAACCTAGCATTGTGTGGTGGAATAGAAAAAGTACAGAAGATAAATAAACCAAACATTTAAAAATATATTCAACATGAAAAATAAATACTTTATTCAAAAATTCATAACAATCTAAACAATATTGGCAACAATACTACTACAATAATTGTTTAAGTTGACATTCTGAGGTCCCATGTGAAAAAAGTAAGCTTTAAATATTTATCTAAAAACATAAAAACTGTAACAAAAAATAATAATTTTTTTTCGGTACTCTAGCAGGAGTATTTAATCAACTCCTAAAATAAAACACTAAAGAAGTGTCCAAATATTTTGAATTTAGCAGGATCTCAAAAAACACTTAGTATTCTTTTACCTGTACGTTAAAAAATCAACTTACATTACTTGATAGTATCAGTCTGATATTATTATAAGTTTTATTATGTAAGATTTTGTTATGTTTGTTTACTATGTAAGTTTTACGATGTGATTACATTTTAAGACTCACATTGCAAGTTTTATGCATTTATTAACATATATTAGTTTAGATGCATAATAAATATCAGTGATAAAAATGGGTCAATAATAATAACAAAAACTGACTTTAATAACCCTTCTTTTAAATTCTCTAAATAAAAATATATAATAAAATCTCAGCAGTATAAAAAATTCTTCGAGATGCCATTTCTGAAAAACAATTATAATATTTGAATACATGCATATCTAGGTATACAATATTACTATATTATATATCTATATTTATGTATATCATACATGTTTGGTACATCATATTTTGACAGAGAATTCAATTTTCTAGGATTAAGGTAATTTTTTTTTATTTAAATAAAATGGTTAAAACCGTTAATATCAATTGAATGAATCAATTTGAAGCAATATCCATTTATAGAATATACACAAAGAAATATCTAAATGAATTTTTAAAAAACAGAGCAATAAAAAGTTAGTAAAAAAAAACAACCAATTAATCGAAGAAATTTGTCAAAATACTATGATAATAAATTAATACTGATAAAAACAAAAAAGTTATATGCTTACCATACTGGGCAATATGTTACATAATGCAATGATAATAAAGTTACATTTTTTGATTTATGTTAAAGTTTACTATTTAAGTGTAAATTTAGTCTATTATGTAATAGTAAAATAGTCTATTGAATTATTAGAATTATTTACTTATTACTTTATATTTATATATACAATAAATATATATGTGTATTACCAATAAATTTGTTACTTTTACAGAGCAATCCTGTTTTGTAACAACAACAACAATAACAAGAAGTATTGTTTACAAATTAAATTTGAAATTCACTACACTATTCAAATGTGTAACATGTTTCTTAAATGGGTTGTAAGTACCCCTCTATGGTGGTGCATTTAATATTCAGAAAATAAACCTTTTTTTAGAAGTTACTCAAGGCTGCAAACATTAATGGGGAGTGCAAAAGGCAATAAGCAACAATATTGTTTAATAGTTTAACTTAACCTGGCTGCAGAAAAAGATCATGTTGCCAACAAGACCTTTGTTTGCTAAACTTTAAGGTTAATTTAAACTATCTACAGATAAAGGAAGCTTTAGCATATATAGAGTTACCATACGTTATCTTTTCCCCGGATTTGATTTTATTTATTAAAAACTGTGTTTGTTTCCTATGTTAGCCATAAATATCCGGGTTTTCACTTGAAACAACCAAAACGTTTTTCACAAAAATAAAGCATGAGTTTTCAGCACAATCAAAGTTCCAGTTTAAGAAAATAATTTTGAGTTTAAGAAAACCAGTTTAAAAAACAAAAAGAAAATCATCAAGGTCTGTGAGTACGAGAGATACAACTTTATATATAGCTTTTAGACGTACTAAATCCATTAGAGTGTTTTTTTCAACGCTAATTATTTTAATAAGTGGTTTATATACTAGTTACTTTTCTTCAAACCAAAAAGATCAAATATCTGTCATTGTTAATTTATCGGGGTTTTTTCTCAACAACCTCAATCTCACCAATCTCAATCTTACCAATGTTTCAATAAATGAATGCAAAGCCGAATCAAAGGAGAGTTGTGGAGATGAGACATTCAGTTGTCAAAAATTATCAGCAAAAGTTTTAACGGTCCTATCCAACGCCCCCCCCCCCCCCACCCGCAATCTTTTATGTGGCAACTAATCACAATTAATCTTAATGTCGCAAACATACATTTCTCTTAATTTTTATATCAAAATTTGCATGAAAAAACAACTAATTGTTAGAAAAGGGGGGTCAATTACAACTTACGAACAACCCTCCCCCCCCCCCCTCACTCACGGTACGGGGTTGAAATTACAGTAATATGTTCATCAAATGACTTTTATTTAACTATTAGCATCTGAAATATCAGATTTTAGGATTTTAAATATCATTAATAATGAAAGTTTAATTATTCTGGTAAAAAAAAGGCCGACAAAGGAGGGGGTATTTGTATTTTAGATAAAACTGACTATGAAGAGAAGATCTCTCTACTTTTATCAGATAAAAATACATATAAACTACTCTCAGAAGACCCAACAAAAAGTATAGCGAGAGATGTTAACAATCTTATTGACTATATGTTTCTTCATCATATAATTCATAAAAAAACATTAGAGTTTCTACGACCAAAAACACCCCTTCGTACACCCCTGTTTTATGGCCTTCCCAAGATTCATAAGATAGGCACTCCCTTAAGACCAATTGTTTCTGGTTGTGACGGACCAATCGATAACTTCAATCGTTTTTTATCACAGAATTTATTCAGCCAGTTGCTGAACAATTACCAGCATACTTTAAAGACACAACACATTTCTGTAAACTCCTTCAATCTCATGTACTAGAAACCAACAATAACATTCTTGTCACGGCTGATGTTATATCTCTGTATACAAACATTCCTCATTGCGAGGGTATTGACGCTGTAAAATTTTATTTAAAGAAAGCACCGCCATTTAACGGACCCATTAAACGCCCACTTATTGCTTTTATTGACATAATATTAGAAATAATCCTAACCCACAGCAACTTTCAATTTTCGACTGATCATTTTTTACAATTAACAGGTACTACCATGTGACACGTATGGCTCCACTCTATGCTAATCTATTTATGGGAAGAACTGATGAGAAAATAATTGACCAATTTTCAATGTGGATTTCTTTTTATAAACGTTTTATAGATGATATATTTTTTATTTTTTATGGGCCTCCGGAGATACTAACACAAGTTTTCGAATTTATGAAAGCCATTCACCCAACGATCAAATTTACTTTCAATAATTCTACCACTTCTATTAATTTCATGGATTTAACAATTAACAAAAAGTTAGATGGACAGTTAGAAACAACAATATACAAAAAGGCAACTGATATAACAGCACTATTGCATTATAATTCATTCCATCCCCCTCATCAAAAAAGCAATTTAATATATAACCAAGCGTTAAGATACAATAAGATTATATCCAACAATTACAACCTAATAAAAGAGCTAAATCAATTAGCACAAATTTTAGTTACACGAGGCTACCCTATTCAACCTATTAACAAAGATTTTAAACAAGCACTGCGACATACACAACACGAACTTATCAACAACAAATATAAAGAAGAAAGAGAGAAAGAGAGAATTTTACCGATGGTTACAACATTTGGAAAAGTTGGAAAACTCATAAATAAAATAGTTAAAACGCACTGGAATATTGTTGAATAGGATACTGATCTTAAAAATATATGGCCAACTCCACCTATTGCGAGTTTCAAAAACATCAAATCGATCAAGAAATTTCTAATCCAGACGGCGCACAGTGGGCGGAATTTCAAAAAACTTGGCCAAAAGTCAAAAAATGATTATAATTAATGGAAAATTTCTGTATAGCATTTTTTTGAATCCCCAACTTTGAATTTTACATAAGTGTACCAAAATTCAATAATGGCAGATCCAAAATGGCGGTGTTTTAAAAACATTAATCATTAGAAATGCCTTTGGGCCTTCGTGTTTAACCAATTAGCTCTAATTCGACATTTAAGTTCAATAGACTAATGTATTATTTACATTACATATATAAACATTATATATAATACTGATATATAATGTATTATGACCGTATTATTATGCCGCAATGTTAAGAAAAATAAATTGAAAAATTCATTATTTATTCTACTTATTTATTTGTTCAAGGAAAACAAGAAAAACTTTTATTTGCATCATTTATCATAATTGTTTCATTTATATGACTTTAAAATAAATCACCAATGTCATCTGAATCATTTATTATTGAAATATTGTTGATAAACTCAATCACAGACGAATGAGTTTCAGAGTTTAACTTTTAACCAAGTGTCATGTGTCTTCAAAAATATTTTTTTTTGTTCGGTTACTACTTTTCCACTTTATTTTTAATTTTGTCAATACATTTTTTAGTTTCTTTTTATTATCTGTTGAAAATTGGAAACAAATTTTTCTTCTTAGACACAACTGTGATTGCAAAATATCAAGCTGGTCATCTAGATCTGAAGATAACTCGGTTTTTAAAATTTCAAAAATTTCAATTCGAGGAATTTGCAAATGATCTTTTTGTGAACCTTAGATATTAATTGAAAATATAATAATTGAAAAAATCATAAAAACATTATAACTTTACTAAACTAATTAAAAATAAAATAAAAAGTAATCGATAATATATTATATTATATAAATTCGATATATAAGAGAAAGGTAAAATATACTGTTAATCATATGATTGTATATAAATATAGTTATTATGTTTTTTGAGAAACTGATTTTGTAAAATTTAGTAAAACAATACAAAACTTGTCGTAGCTGAGGTGAAAAAGACGTCGTAACCGAGGGGGTTTATCCCCCCCCCCCTCCTACACTCTAACTTTGTCAAAATCTCATTCATGTGTGCTACTAATTTTATTGTAGTTTTATTGCACTTAAAAAAATCAGTTTCTCAAGAAACATAATAACTATATCTATTTACAATTTGACTGATTTTGTAAAGAAAACAAAACACCGCCATTTTGTTTACTAAAAAACACGACTAGCACTACACAATATAAGTTAATGAAGTAATAGGCAAAAATAGGTGCCTTTTCTTTTAACCAATCTTTAGAATACACTTTTATGAACAATATCCAAATTATAACTAAGCGGAATCTCGCGGGTTCACTACTTTTTCAATGCTTGAAAAATAGGTTAAAGAAAATAAATAAACTTTATTCTGTACTTTTTTGTTTGCACTTTTCGCATAAAATTTAAAGAAATAATATAAAACTTTTTACTAAAATATTATATAAATACCTTGAATAGTATCGTCCATAGTTAGTTTTTTAGTAACGATAAATAACTTTTTTGTAAACGATACTTATTTAACCACATTTTTTTTTTGCTTTTAAAACGCCAATTATGTATTTTTAATAACAGATGTTTAACTGCGTAGATATAGGTAACTTTAAAAATTTATACAATTTTTTCTTATACAATAAAATGTTTAGTAGTTTCAAAATAATAAATTCAAAATAGTGATTTTTTTTTTTGACTTTTGGCCAGCTTTTTTGAAAATTAGCCCACTGTGCGCCGCATAAAAAAACATAAATAAAAAATCTACTCTTTCTTTACTAAGTTACATTTCCTAAGAGTTACTATTTACATACTATTATTGGCTTACCTTATATCAATTTTCTAGTTTTATTTATAATTTACTAGTTTTTTAATAAAATTTTATCGTGCGTTTGTTATGGTCTCAAAATTACATTGAAATCGGACCGTAGAGAAACCTTTACTTTTCAGATATTTCGATTTAGAAATGGTCTCAAAGTTACTTGTAATTCGGACCGTAGAGGAAACTATACTTTTCGGATATTTCGATTTAGAAATGGTCTCAAAGATACTTGTAATTTTTTTTTTTTTTTTGTTCTTTTACCTTTATAATGTTGTGATTCTACATGATTGGTACAAAGTTATAATGTTTTTAAAATATATAATACTAAAAATGTATCACAATTTTATAGAATACAAAAAATATGATTGTAGGGTATCATTAATATTAAAAGAACACGGGAAACTTGCAAAAGACCAGATGGTCTTGTCATCAAAAAACCGCTTGTACTTGTAATATTTTTTGTATTTTTGTTTTACAATGTATCTAGTTTCACAAAATACTTCATTTTATATTAGGTTCACATTTATAATAAAATGTAGAAATAAAAAAGTTGGTAAGTACTGTTTGTAGTACACATAATACACATAAATATATTATTAAGCATAAATATAATTATTATTGACTTATATTGATTTTTTATATTAATATATATTATTGAAGTTTTTTGGATTTTGTTTTCAATTATAATTTTGGTTTTACTTTCAGTTTTAGTTTAGTGAAAGTTCAAATAAATGCTGATATTTAAAACGAACTTTTTTAGTAAGATTTTCAAACAATTTATGTTATCTAATTTTGTAATAATGGCATTTTTGGATATCAGTTTATTATAGGAGATAGGGACCGTGATATGAAATTGTGAAACGCGACAGTTTTGTTTTTCTGAACGGTGCATTAAAGTTTCCTACTTCTCTAGTGTCATATCTATTTTTATTGCTTTTAAAAAATTAATTTAAGAAATGTGGTGGGACAAGCCCGAGTTTAAATTTTAGCATGAAGAGTAAGTTTTGGTAAATGTTAATTCTATAGACGTTTAGTGCATTTAGGAGTTTAAACAAAGGTTTAGCATGAGTGAGTTTATCTTTTTTTATAGACAATTCTAATGGCATGTTTTTGATGTTGATAAAGTGATTTTAAATTAGATTTATGGGTACTAGCCCATGCTATATTACCATATGTATAATAGATATGTATAAATGAAAAATAAATATGTTTTAGATTTTCTTGGGATAACATTGGTTTACCTTTGTATAGCACGCCAATGTTTTAGGTTATTTTAGTATTTAAATAGTCAATATGGGCTTTCCATGAAATATTTTGATCAATAAGTAAACCTAGAAATTTAGTTTTTGTGGTTCTTTCGATATTTTTGTTTTTTATTCTTAGCAATGGCAATATATTTGGTAGTTGTTTTCTTTTTTGATTTGGATGGAATAAGATGTAATTAGTTTTTTCTGTGTTTAAAAATAGTTTATTAGATTTTAGCCAAATATTAAGTTTTTCGAGTTCAATATTCGTTGTTTCAAAAAGTTCTGTAATTGACGGGGATGAATAAAATAAATTAGTGTCATCTGCAAACATTATGACATCAAGTTTGTTTGAGGCTTTCGGAAGATCATTAATTTATATTAAAAACAGAAAGGGAGCTAGAATGGAACCTTGGGGAACGCCACGTTTGATCTTTAGCATTTTTGAACAGATATTTTCATCAGTATTTACACATTGTTGTCTGTTTAGCAAAAAGTTTTTAAACCAGAGTAATGCAACATTTTTTACGCCATATTTTTCCATTTTTTTGAGCAAGATTTCATGATCAACAGTATCGAATGCTTTTGATAGATCTATAAAGATTCCTAGTTGATGCTTCAATATATTTAATATGAAATTTCCGTGACAATTTTTCATCTAAGAGCACTCCCAGAAAGTTTGTAGTCAATTCTATTTTAATTATTTTATTATTGATTAAAAGATTGGGTAGTTTAAGAGGAATATTCTCGGCTTTACTAGGTTTATGGAATAGGATAAATGTTGTTTTCTCTACATTTAATGATAGTCGGTTACTTATAAACCACTCGTTGATCTTGTCTAATTCTTCGTTAAATATTTTAAAAAGAACAGTAATATCTTTGTGAGAATAAAACAAATTAATGTCATCTGCAAATAAGATAGTATTTAATACTTTTGATGATAAATATAAATCATTTATATAAAGTAAGAACAATAATGGTCCCAAAATAGAACCTTGGGGTACTCCACAAGTTATTAAGTTGTTTTTTGAGTCTTTTCATTCTTTAAGTATAAATTGCTTTTTGTTAGTTAGGTATGATTTAAACCAAAGTAAACTTTGATTTTTAACACCATAGTTTTCTAATTTTTTCAAAAGAATTTCATGATTTACTGTGTCGAAAGCTTTGGATAAATCAATAAAAACCCCTATTGTATAGCAATCACTATTATATCCATTTGATATATGCTTAACTAATTCAGCTATTGCATGGTCAGTAGAATGATTTTTTTTAAAACCGTATTGATTATTATATAAAATCTTATTTTCAGATAGATATTTATAAAGTCTGTTGTACATAATGCGTTCAATTAGTTTAGAAAACCAGGGTAAGACTGATATTGGTCTGTAGTTTGAAATATTGGTCTCATCGCCAGATTTGAAAATAGGTGTTATTTTTGCAATTTTTAGTTTATCTGGAATTTGACCTGATTTAAGAGGGAGATTAAAAATATGGTATAATGAGGGTTCGATAATATCAAAAACAGATTTAATTACATTAACATTAATTTGATGTATACCTGCACTTTTATTTTTTTTCAGACTATTAAAAGCAGTATGTAGTTCACTTTTGGTTAAAATCGATTCTTTCATAATTAAATCAGTTGTTGCAAGATATGAATCAAATTTTTTTTGACCAATTGGAATTTTCGCTGCTAGGTTTGGGCCAACATCAAGAAAAAAATTGTTTAATTTCTCAATAATAACTTCTTTATGATAAATCATTTTTCCCTCAATAATAAGTTTTTGCGGTAAGTTATTTTTTTTGAGGTTTTCTTTTGTTTTTTTCAAGCAGTTTAGTATAGTAATTTACTTTTGATTATTTTTTGGTTTTTTCAAATAAATTTTTATAATTTTTGTAATTAGTTTCATTTTTATAAGTTTTATTTTTTAAATATTTATCATACAATTTTTGTTTTTTCCTTGATGATTTTAGTAGGCCTTTGGTCATCCATGGGGATACAACCGACTTTGAGTTTATTAGTTTCACTTTTAATAGAAATACCTTATCATACATTTTAGAAAATTGGTTTAGAAATAAATCATAAGCATTATTTACATCGTGTGATTGCAGTACAAGATTCCAATCAACGTAATTATTTAATAAATTTTTAATTGGCATATGGAACTTTCATTGATTTGTCTCATTAATACTGTTGATTTGTGGGTAGCATTATTTAGAGTAACGCTCTCAGTAATAAAGAATATAGGGAAATGATCAGTTAAATCAGTCTTGATTATACCAGTTTTAAAACGGCTATTATGAAAATTGTTAGTTATAACATTATCTAATAATGTCGATGATTTTTTAGTTACTCTTGTTGCTTTGTTTATAGTTGGGATAAGGTTGTATTCGAGAAGAATATCAATAAAAGTTTTTGCTTCACTATTTAAGGCATGGTTGAGTAAGTCAATGTTGATATCCCCAACTACGTAAACATGCTTTTGCAATATATTTTTTGTGGTTAGGAATGTGCGCAGATAAGTTTTGAATGTTTTTAAACTACTAGCTGGCGTTCTATAAATAGCATTGATTATGAAATTTTTAGCTAATTTATTTATTATCTCGACGTATAATACCTCACAATCTGTACTGTTTACATTAAGATCTTTACGTTAAATAAAATCAATAGAATTGTGAACGTATATGCTTATACCACCACCAACGCAAATATCGCGCATTTGATGAACTGATGTATAGTTTCTTAACTCAAAATTAGAATTTGTTTTATTGCTTTTAAGCCAAGTTTCTGTGAAACAAATTATTTTAAAATCATGATTAAGTTCTCCCAATAAACACTTAAAGTTCTCGAAGTTTTTATTCATACTTTGAATATTAATATGCAATATTGAAAATTTATTCTTATTCTCACAGAGATATTAAGTAGATTCAGGTATTGAATTATACTCACTTTGTAATAAGGTTTCAGTATGATTATCAGAGTTATTATCGCTAAAAACAATATTTTTAGCATTAATATTATAAGAGAGATTGTTCTCCATTTCTAAAAGTTAAATTAAAATTTGAAAAACTATTGATAAATAAAAAATAAAAATAAAGTAACGTTAAAAGAAATATAAAATATTTACGTGGGTTTTAGATTATTCGTTCGAGAAGTTTTGAGAATACAGGAAGGATTGAGATTGCTCTA
>NC_061162.1:54395558-54415558 GCF_022113875.1 Hydra vulgaris | reverse complement strand
AAAACCAGTCTTCAGTTCAATTTCTTAAAGAGAGTAATGTTAAATATATATATGTTTATCTTTCTGTGCACCTTCAGCGGGTCGTTGATACGAGTTTCAACATAAAACGGCAAAACAATGGAAACGGCCTTTATTTCCAGACTATTTATTCTTATGACTATGTTGCAACCACACATTGTTCTATCATTGTTATGATTCTAGGTTTCGCGGGTTTTTCATTTTCCTACACTTTTGATTGGTTATCACATTTCGAATGATGTGTCTATGACAGCGTTAGAGTTTATTTAAGGCTTTTGTTGATTGAAAAATTTTTTTTAATGAGGTATTTTGATTTCTGTTTATCTTTG
The DNA here is from genome assembly GCF_022113875.1 of Hydra vulgaris. Lineage (NCBI taxonomy): Eukaryota > Metazoa > Cnidaria > Hydrozoa > Anthoathecata > Hydridae > Hydra > Hydra vulgaris. The sequence goes on along the minus strand of NC_061162.1, from coordinate 54,415,211 downwards.
GATTATTTATGCTTATAATACCTATCTGGTTTTAGATTTTAAATTAAATTTATTTATATTTTTATGTTTCGATTAGAATTTTTATTTATTGTGCTTTCATGTTTTCTTTCGGTGGTATGGTAAGTGATTTATTTAGTTATTTTTATTTATTTTTTACAGTTTATCTACACTTTTCATATCATATCATTAAAAAACATTAGTGTTTTACAAATTTTGGGTTGGTGGGGTTTTGGCTATTTGTAGTGAGTCCTTTTTTACTGCAGTATGGATAAGGCGTAAGTCGCGGGGTAAAGCACAAGTGGCGATGACGTTTGTCTGACGAGATAAACTAGTTATAAGTGCTGATCCTCATCGAAACGCCTGTAATAATAGACGCAACTCTGAGGAGATGGTTATTACTTGATCACTACATTAATTATGTTTACACATTAGCATTAATGTTTTTTTCCATTCTGAGGCCTTACATTGTTGTATCCATATTTTTTGTTTTTGTTTTTTTATTTTTTAAGTTTTTTGTTTATCAATTATTTGGTTTTTTAAAAAAAATTTTATTTTGGTTATATATCTTTATTTTGGTTATATATTTTTATTTTGGTTATATATTTATTGTATATCTTTGTACGTACTAGTTTTTTATGATACAATTTTTTGTTATTATTATTGTGAGTACTGCTTGGATATGTTGTCTGTCTTACTTGTTTTGAAACTTTCCTCTATTAATCTTTATTTTTGTCTTGACAACTGTAAAAATATGCTTCGTTCGATAAATAATTCTTCTTTATTCTAATGTACTTCATTTCTTCCCTCGTCAGGGTTTACTGCTCCTGTGTGACCGTTCGGCGAATTTTATATGCCAAAGTTTTTAAATAATATCAGATTTTAGGATTTTAAATATCATTAATAATGAAAGTTTAATTATTCTTGTAAATATTAAGTTAACTAGAAATTTAGAAAAATTAAAGTATTATGTAAGCTTTGAAAAAAAAAAAAATCGACAAATACCACTTTACTTTAAATAAAATTAACCCAGGAATACTAAACATGTTTAAAGGTTTGTTAATTGAAATTATTAAATTTTATTCAACTGTTTTCTAAGTTTTTTATTTTCTAAAGTATCCGTTCAGTACAAATCTCCCATAATGTTATACTTTTGATTGGTTAATGTAAAGCCGTGGCTAAGATCTCACACACAACCACTTAGGGAGGAATCTCATCAAACAAAAAAAAAATTTAAACTTTTTTAAATTTAAAGACTTTTCCAGCGTTACTTAACAATTAAAAGTTTGTTTTTAATTTTGAGCCTTTATGAAAGGTTTTATGAAGGGGGTCTAAAACCCACTAGCTATTGCTTTGACGGATTAGAACTTTTGGGGCCCAGGACTATTTTTGTTTTTAGTGGCCTTTTTTATGTGCTAAAGCCTGAAAATGGTTAAAAAATAAAAAAATAGGTCCTCTAAACTATTGGGAGACCCTAAATTTGCGGGTCACCTCAATCCGGCACTGAGCCACGGCACTGTGTTTATGGAATAAATGAAGCTTTTTACTTACAAACATAAGTAGATAATTTTAAATAATAATTTAACTGTTAGAAAAAGAAAAAAAATTACCAGCCCATAAATTTCCGTTGTCTTTAGAAAACCAACATGCTACTTTTGTACTAAAAATAAAACACAAACATTTTTGCAAAACGATTTTTAAGAATGAAAGTAAAATTATCTTCAAATTTTTATAATATATATAGTTATTTATAATATTATAGTTATTTGATCATAAATTAAACATTTGATAAAGTGTCATTACCGATACAATATACTGCACTTTGTGTATAAACAGTGTGCAGCTATGTTAAAGTAAATTAGGTTACAATGAACATCGTATTGAAATAAAGAAATAAAAAAAAAATATACTCGGATAAAGCAAGTTTTCTAGCCTTAAGAATAGTGACACATATTTAAGGATAAATGCTTTTAAGATGGTTATTACTAAATAAACGAGAATAAAAATTTTAAAAGCCAAATAACAAATAATAACTTGTACCTGTACCTAAGAAATCGAATTTAAAAAATATTCGTCATAACTTTTAACCTTAAAGAATAACCAATATTCAATAAACAGTATTGTTTATTTAATTATGGCTACAAAGTTTGCCAAATTAAACCAATTTCTAGCTCTGTTAATTAGTTAATTTTCAACTTATTTTTTTTTTTTTTTAAATTTCAAATAAATCTGAATTAGTTTAATTTGTATGATTTAAAAAAAAACATAAAATATTATAAACGATAATAAAAGTAAAATTTATAAAAATCTCTTATTAAGGTTGAAAACGTACAACTTTTTATAAAATGTAAACAAAATAATCACTCAGAAATTTATAATCCATCTTTAAGTTTCCGTGTTGTTCTGCTTCAATTTTGGTTAGTAGATCTTTGGGGATTTCTTATGTTTATCGCAATTTGGCTCACAGTGAGCTCTTTCAGAAATTTGAGAAACAAAAAAACCATTAATACAACCTTTTTTCACTGTCTTTCTTTGAATTCGAAAATAAAGGGTTTAAAACGTTAAAAAAAACTTTAAAAATATTCAAATCTTTGAGCAAATTTTAAACCATTTTTCAATCAGTTCTAACCTTTATAGCTTTTATGTAGTCAGGGGCAAAAATATTAGAAGTACTTAATATTCCTATTATTTTTCATTTAAGTGGTGGTAGGGTAAAGGCATCCGTTAAATTTTTAGATATCTAACCCGGGCATCATGAATTCTCTTCGCGACCCTGTATGTATTTTTCTCATATTTACAATCACCCAATAAGTGATTGCAATGTTTAAATTTTGTAAAATTCCATTTTTTAAATATTTTGTTATTAAACAAAATGATTAGAAGTTGATTGAAAACGTTTTGTTTTAAATTAAACTATCCCTTTTGCATTAACCTTTATCCGATCCTAATGATTATATAATTTACTTTAGCTATTAAAATAGAGCACTTAAAATTACGTACAAGGAAAAAGATAAATTCTATCGGAATCAGGTTTAATAGATTTTAGAAAATAATATAACTTTAAGTGCCTTTATGTAAACTTAATATAAACTTAATTTAAATCTTATTTAAACTTTATGTAAACTTTGTTTTAGTTTTCATGTGAACTTTATGTAAACGTTGTGTGAACATTATGTAAACTTTATGTAACCTTAATGTAATTATTATGTGAACTTTGTATAAATTTTTGTAAAAATTATACAACTTTATGTAAGTTTTGTAATTTAATTAGGGACTTTTATATGAGGTGGTGTCGGCGTATTAGATTTCGGAGCCATTTTTATAGGATTTAAATGAATAAAACTGATTTCAACTTAACATAATAGGGGATAAAAAAACTTTATAGAGGATTAAAAAAAAATACCGATTTCAACTTAATATAATGTCTTTATCTTTCTTCCTAATGAATAAAATGCTACCGATGATTTTTTAAATAAAAAACAGTTGTATAAAATAGATAATAGACTATTGCTTATCTAAAAGTTGCACTTTACATGAGTTACGGATGAGAATAAACAAATTTAAGGAGTATCCTTATCTTTTTTCTATTCTACAAGCATCTCACATTTAGCTACCTATTTAACTAGCAAAGACTCGATGCATCCTTTTATCGCTTTGTCAATTTAAAAAAAAGTATACTTTAAATATAATAGTAAGCAAATTAGGGCAGCCAGAACAATTGTGACTATTATAGCAGATTTTGTTTAATATGACGTTTACGTTGCCTGTTAGTTATAAAATCTTAGGAAGAACAAATTTTTCTTAAGAAGTTTTATTAAAAATAAAACTCTACATATATTTTATTTGAATTGTTAGCTTTAACAATGTTATTTTTGGTTTGTTGATTTATCTTGTCACTAATTATAAATCCTTCCATTAAGCAAAAGAAGAAGTATAATGACTTCAAAAATAATATTGTCAAAGACAAAAAAGATAAATTTTATTGAATTGAACAAAAAAGGTTTGGTCATTGACCATAAAGTTAAAAATCGCAGAGATATTCTGAAAATGAAAAATAATATAAAGTCTAAAATAAAGAAAATAAACATTTCAGTGCCATTGTTGCAATCTTGCAATGCTGAGTGAATTTTTTTTTTTTTAAATTAAAACGTTGTTTGTATAAAATCTTCTCGACGTTATTAAATATATATTCTACAAATAATTAATTTGTTAAACCATCTTCATAACACATTTTGGTCTATATTCTTTATTTTCTTTTGAACAAATTTAAGTTTAGTCAAAAATTACTAAAGTAAAATACAAGTACTAAGTTTTGTTTCAATATTCCTTCGGATGAGAGAATATATAAGAAAATCTTTTAATCTTAGAGTCAATCCAACAAGATGATGGATTTTTTTGAGTCTTAGTTAAGTATATATGTCAATTACATGACAAGTAAGCAGTAAAGTGGTGTTGAATTAGTTATAAAAGTGGTTTAACCGCGATCAATTCACAAAAATTAACTTTAATCAAAGGGATAGGGATCAGTGCTCACATTGCTTCAAAAAAAGCAGTTAAGTAATAATCGACTAAATATCTTTTAATCTCTGCATTCGAGAACGGCACCCATGATCGCAATACATTTCTATGAGCATATCAAAAGAGTTTATCGCTATTTAGATGAAAACAATATATGACGGCATTTTGCTGTCTTATATGATATTTGTTTTGAAAGATTTGAAAGTCATCTATTGATATTTCTTTATCATAAAAGTTTATTAAGCAATACCTAATAAATAAACATCAACTGAAAAAGCTGCTCAACTTTTTCCTACAACCAAAGTAACACATTAAAGAAACAAGGAAAGTGTTAGAGTTACCCAAGTTCACTATTCAATGGAAAGGAAAAATATTACAAACGGTTTCATTAATCTAGGAAAATAAAGTCAAAAAGAATAATAAAAAACAAAATCAGAGCAGCAACTGCAAAATATTCTAAAAATTTAAAGTAGAATGTACATGTAGCAAGCATAGGCGTAGACACAGTTTTTTAGTGTTTAAGATTCGTCTTCCATACATGGGGAATAATACATTTATATGTTAATGTTTATGTCAAATGAGGATATCCTTCTTTGACATTTTTTGCAAATCATCCAGATGACTTGCAAAACATTGCTATGATTAGAGCCTAAGAACAAAAAAGCCTTAAATTTTGTGCCCCTCTGCCATTAACGTGTGAGCGTTTCAGTTTCATTAGATAATCTTTAAGTTTATCACCCACCAAAGTTTAATGCTGCTTCGAATTGAGTGGGTTCAAACTTTATATGGTCATATTTTTTAAACACAAAAGTTTAGCGCATGAATTTTTTAATTTGTCAATGAATTTAAATTTAGTGAAATAATGTTTTGTAAATTTGTTGCTCTTACCTTACCTTTACGGAAACATTACATGGAATTCCATGGGTATTCCGTAGAATATTGAAAATCTATGGAATTCCATGGGAAAACCGATTTTTCATAGAAATTGAAAATCCCATAATTTTTCATCGGTTTTCCTTGAAATTCATATTCTTTTTTATTGTTACAACAATGGGTTTTAAAAATGATCGAGTACAAATTTTAAAGATGCCGTCGTAACTCGTACTATTAGATTAATTATGGAAAGTAAAAATGTTTTGAATATAATCATTAAATTTCAAATCCTTATCAATTGTAACCCCGAAAAGTTTAACCTGAGAGGAAACCATGATTTGTACATTTCCAAACATTAAAAATTGATTTTTACAGTTTTTTAAGCCAGCAAAACAAATTTAAATTTGTCTGGATTTGCAACCATTTTATTCAGAGTGAACGATGAAATTTGATATTTCTACTTGAAGACGAGAATTAACACTCTCTAGGTTGTTGTCACAAACAGAAAGATTGTTGTCATCAGCATAGCTACAGATTTCAAAGACTATTATAAATTAGAAAAAATCGTTGATAAAAATATTAAAGAAAATTTGTGCCAAAATTGAACCATCAGGTACACCAGATTCCAAATCTAAATATTCAGAAAAAGAAAATCCTAGTCTTACTCTCTGTTTGCGAGCAGAAAAAGGTTGAAGCTATCGTAAGAAAGCCTATAACCTTCTAACTTTGCTATAAGCAAATCATGTGGAACTAAATCATATGTCTTTGATAAATCCATAAACATAGCGCCAACTATACCTCCTTTATCCAAGCATTCTTAGCATTTTACTAAGTAAACTAAAAAGTGCGTGCTGTGCACTCTCTCCCTCTCCAAAACCCACACAGCAATTTGTAAGGCTTGGCTCTATAAAAAACCGCATTTGCTCGTAAATAACGATTTCAAACACTTTTGAGAGAAATAGCAGAATACTTATTAGGCGGAAGTTACACTTATAAGTTGGGTCATTTTTTTTAAACATGGTGTGACATCAGCCATTTTTAAGAAGGACAGAAATTCGCCTTGGTATATGCAGTTATTTATACAAAAAGTGAGACTTTTTCTAAAATCCATGACATAAGTTTTTAAAATAAACGTTGGAATATCTTCACTTGTCTTCTTCTTACTATTTAAAGAAAAAAGAATTTTTGTTATACCATCGGGAGTAATTTGATGAAATTTAAAATTTTGAGGATACAATTTTAATTTGTTTTTAATGTTTATAATACTAGTATGGTTTGCATATCTTAAATAGGAGGTTCAACAGACAGATGTACATTGCAAGGAGAAGGACGATAACTCGTCTCACTATTTATAGGAGACGATGCAACGTTTGTGATAAAAGTTGAAAAGGTTTGAAATTTGAAAGTAATCCGAAATAGTTTCCCAATGTTCAATTAACGTCATGCGATCGTTCGATTTACTAGATTTATTAGAAAGAAAAGGCTTGAATATTTTCCATAGAGATGTTGTGGAAGACTTGAATAAACTTATCTCAATAAAATACATTTTATTTGCTTTTTAATTCAAGTTTATCAAGTAATTTCTTTAGAGTTTTGTAGATGTTTTTTAGAGATGTTAGAATTATAAATAACATTAAAACGTGGTTATTTAAACTTAGTTATTAAATGTTTAAATGTCAGCTGGGCTGTGACGTTACCGAAACGAAAAGGTTTAAGTTTTTTTTTTTTTTTTTTTTTTTTTCAGTATTGTATTTGCCGATTGAAAATAATTTACACTCGTAATTTATAAAAACAAATATTTACATGACTGGGGCTTGAAGAAGACAAAATTCATCTTATCATTAAGCCCCCCCAAAAAAATGCATATTCATCAAATAAAATATTTAACAAAATGTAAAAAATAAAATATATAACGTTTAAAATATTTAGTAATTCAAAGAGTATTTATATTTAAGAACTGATTAGTAAAATAAGATGATATATAAGTATTAATATTACAAAAAGAATTTACAATAACTTTTTTTAATAAAAATTGAAAATATAAAATTTTACAATATTTTTAGTAATTAGTATTTCAAATAATAAAACTTAAAAAATCGTTTGTAAATTCAGAACTTATAAGATAAGAAATACATTTACAATAGCAGACTATTGTTTAGAATATTAAATATAATATTAAAGAGTAATTAGTAGGTTAATTTTTGTTTTTGTTTGCTTTTTGTTTTGCTTTTTGTTTTAAAAAGCTTTTTAGAAGAACTTTAATTCATTTTCATGTATCATCAGTAATTGCTTAAGTTTTGTTTTAAACTGGTTTAAAGAATAATTAGATTTCAGCTCATTATTTAATATTGTATTCCACAGCTTAGGACCTCGATTTGCAATTGAGAATTTGGTTGCTGAATAATGTGTTTTGGATTGAATGTAATTGTTTTTTGAAAATCTGGTAGGGTATATGTGGTTTATTTTTTCAAAAAGTGAATTAAATAACATTGGTGATATTTTTTTATCAAGTTTAAACATGAAGATAAGAATATGGTAAAGGTTTAGTTTATATACATTTAGAATATTAAGTTTATTAAATAATGTTTTAGTGTGAGAGAAACGGTCTACGTTTGTAATTATCCTTATAGCCTGTTTTTGTTTACTAAACAGTTTTTTTACTTTTGTTGCGTTTGTGCTGCACCAAGCAACGTTTGCATAATTTAAGTAGCAATGAATTAAAGAAAAATATAAGTTTTTTAAACAAGATAGATTTAAAAACTGCTTGGCTTTATACAAAACACCTATATTTTTTGATATTTTATTTTCAATTAGACCTATGTGGTCCCTCCAGGTTAAATTTTCATCCAGAACCACACCTAAAAACTTTATTGATTGCTCTCTTTTTAATAATGCGTTATCAATAATAAGATCAGGAAGTTTTAATGGAATATCTTGTTTTTTATGAAGACAATGGAACAAAGTGTATTTGGATTTATTGATGTTCAAAGATAGTTTGTTTGATTTGAACCATTGGGTTAATTTTTCAAGTTCTTTGTTTACTGTTTGAAATAATTTACTGATATCTTTACTAGAATAAAACAAGTTTGTATCATCTGCAAACAAAATTAAGTTTAAAATGTTAGAAAATTTATATAAGTCATTAATATAAACTAGAAATAAAAGTGGTCCTAAAATTGATCCTTGAGGAACACCACAGGTGATTGACTTATATTCCGTTTTTCCGCTATCATATGAAATAAACTGCTTTCTATTAGTCAAGTAACTATCAAACCAGGACAAATTAGTATTTATTATACCATAACTTTTCAGTTTGGATAGAAGGATTTGATGATTGACAGTGTCAAAAGCTTTACTTAAATCGATAAATACACCTAGGGTATACTTGTCTTCATCAAACCCTTTAAATATATCATGAACAAGGTGAGTGATTGCATGATCAGTTGAATGACCAGATTTAAATCCAAACTGTTTATGATAAAGAATATTATTAACATTTAAAAAGGAATATAGTCTATTATACATAACCCGCTCTAATATTTTAGAAAAACAAGAAAGAATTGAGATTGGTCTATAATTCGTAACATCGGAAGGATCACCTGATTTTAACACTGGGATTACTTTTGCAATTTTTAGGTTATCTGGAAAAACGCCTTGTTTTAGAGATAAATTAAAAATATGTAGTAATGGAATTGTAATTTGTTTTATTGATTTGATAATGACATTACTACTTATATCATCAAATCCTAAACTTTTATTGGGTTTTAATAAAGAGACTGCGTCTAGTAATTCTTTTTCTGTAAGTTTATAATTAGACATGACATTAAGGTTGGTTGAGGTTAAGTACGAACTAAAGTGTGATTGAGTAGTTGCTATATTAGATGATAAAGTAGGACCTATATTTACAAAAAACTGGTTAAGTGTTTCAGCGACTAAGGATTTATTTACAATTTGTTTGTTATTAAATTTAAGATTTAGAGGAAGTAAATTTCTGTATAAGCTTTTTTTTCCAATTACCTCCTTAATAATATGCCAAGTTTTTTTAGAATCATTTTTGTGCTTTATTAATTGTTCAGAATAGTAAAGTTTCTTTGAGCGTTTTAAGATTGACTCAAATAGCCGTTTATAGTTTTTATAGGTAGTTTCATTTTTAAGAGTTCTTTTTTTAAGAAACTTGTTATATAAGCGTTGTTTTTTTTTTGAAGATTTAAGAATGCCCTTCGTGATCCAAGGGTTTAAAAGTGTTTTTGTTTTGATTACTTTAGTAACTTCTGGGAATGCCTTGTTATAAAGATTAAGAAACTCTGTTAGGAAAATATCATACGCTTTATTGGCGTTTAGATTTAGTTTTAGGGTGTCCCAGTTAACACAGGATAGAAGCTTATAAAAATGACTAATAGAATTGTCGGTTATTAAACGTGTTTTAATTATTTTTTCCCGTTCATTTTGGGCATTATATATACATTTTTGCGATAGGATAAAAATTGGAAAGTGATCAGACACGTCAGTTTTAAATATTCCTGTTCTTATATTTTTATTTATAAATTCATTTGTTATAATTTGATCTAGGGATGTTGAACTTTCCTTAGTTATTCGCGTTGGTTTATTGATTAGTGGAATATAGCTATTTTGAAAAATGGTGTTAAAAAAGTTTTTAATATATATATTTTTTTCATAATCTAATATATTGAGATTGATATCACCAATAAAATATACAGCTTTATTCATAGACGATTTATTTTTAATTATTTTTTTAATGTGGTTTTCAAATACCTTAATGCTTCCTGAAGGCGGTCTGTATAAACCATGAATGACGATATTTTTTGAGGTTTTGTTTTTGAGGTTTGTACACTTAATTGTACGGTAAATTTTATTTAGTTTTGAAACACTTTTTTTTATGACAATTTTTATTCAATTTTAGATCTGATTATTTGTTTTTCTTTTTTTTGTTGATGCGACCATTCTAGTAGGGTTTTAGTTAACAGTCATTATTTGTTATGTTTTTAAAAAAGTAAAAATATAACAAATGTTAAAAAAACATTTAAAAAATATTAAAGTACTTTACTATTAAATAAATATGTAAGGATAAGCAGGTAGGTTTGGCTGGCGATTAAATTAATATTGTGCATGATGCACATGATAGTTTATGAGAATAAGTAAGCATTTTTAAGTTAGCATTTTTAACTAATAATTTTTTTTTTGCTGCCTTGTTCTTGATAAATGTTACTAACATGCAGGTAACATTTATATATGTAATAGTGTACATTATTATTTTTATTTTAACTTAATCATTTTATTTAATTAGTAATTTCTTAATATATATAGTAAAACAGGGTAAAATGAAATAGCGGGTAGAATGAAATAATTATGACGAAGTTTATTCTATCGTTCTTAATTAATTATTAAATAATTTTTTTGCAAATATTTTGTGATTATGTTGTAGAGAATTTTTTTCTTAGTAAGGTTATATAAAATTTTATTTTTATTTAACAAAAATTTTAAGTTTTCGAATGCGTAATATGATTTTTTTTATTTGTTTGAAGAGTGAATTTAAAACTCTCCGAAATTTAATTCGGTAACATTAAACTTAAAATGTTTACTAGTGTAACTTTTTACGCAAATCAAGAATCTTTTTTTTAAATTAAATTTGCTGCTAAGGAAAAAAAAATTATAATTTTAAAACGGAAACGAAGTGTTGTGGGGTTTAATAAAAAACGCAACTAATAAGCAAAGCAATTGAACCCGTCATTTCGAAAAGTGCACAAGTCCATTTATTCAAACTTTCCAGGATCAACAAAAATAAATTTTTAAGAAAAAAAAGTTTAAGGTGCTAAAGAAACTGAATATAAGAGTAGATAAATAAAAGTCATACATAAGTTTTTAGAGTTTTATTTATTATAAAAAAACAACATATAACACATATATTTTTAATTTCAATTTATGGACTTATGTCTTTTTCGAAATGAACAATTTTTTGTATATAAAAATTCAAAGATTATCAGAATAATAATGATTTATTATTACATAAAAACAATTATTGTTAGTTAATCATCACTTAATTCATTGTTTGCCGAAGTTGTTGGCCAAGCATAAACCTTTTTATAGAAGTTTTGATACTCTTCTGTTGAATATAGAATATATTTTTCTATTTTTTTCAAATCTGATATCTTTTTTCATTGATAAGCAATTTTCCAACATATGCAAAAGTACTACTTAATGGTAAGATTGGCCTTGTACCCATCTTTTGTAATCCCTGAAAATCATAACTGACTAAACAAGCTACGATTTACTTGTTGTCACTAAACCTGGTGTGGTCTTAGAGAATGTGAAATGTGACACTTTAGAAACACCAAAAGTAACTTTTTTGTCCTTGGATATTCCTTTTCCATAAGAATCCACAGATAGCACAAGTTTCATATAATGGTTTGGCCACCTATTTTTTAGATCAATATATTTTCAGTTTTGGGCCTTTTAATTTCAAATTTTTTGCTTGCTTCAGCTATAAAATTTTCATACTCTGTTGGTGTGTAAATCTGATCATTTTTTCGAATATGTCGCTTTGCTGTTTTAAACATTCTATCATTAGGCAAGAATTAGTGACCTCTTTTCGGTATGTAATATTGTATTTCATTTATATTGTTTTCTAGTTCAGATACCAGTGATAAAAGTATTCGGACCATGGCATGATTTTTGTTTTGGCCTGCACAACCATTAGAAAATAGGTGCAATTCTTTGGCTTCGTTGCCAAAATTTTTTTAAATATAATCCAGCACAAAAGTACATACTTCGTTGAAACCTTTGTTTGCAACTCCTTCACAATATAAATAAAATACTTATTTACCAGTTTTAAAATCATATATGCAAAACTCATGCAGCCATAGTTGACGAAAATAAAATATATCCTGGACAGGGATATGTGGAAGTGGCAAATTTTGCATAAAATTAAATACAATCCCATACACATTCGGATCGTTTTTGCACTTAGTTTCAACTTCTTGTATTTTTTTGTAAATTTTGTCTTTTGTGGATCTCAAGATCTGATAGATTCATTTTGCATTGTCATTAAGAAGTCGGTTTTTTAGTTTAATTTTTATCTCTTCGTACAGTCCACAGACATCTATTTGCTTTCTACCAAATGAAAAAATAAAGTTTTCTTGGAAAAATTTAAGCTAGAACTTATATTTAACTGGATGATCTAGATATTTTTGTGCGTATAACGTGTGCATAATTTTCACATTGAGTTTTTCATCCAAATAATAAGATGATGCATCTTTACTATAGTACTGCTCATATTTAACAGGAAATGATTTGATATGATTCGTACTTTTGTTGATGTATCAAGTATTGCGTTGCATTTTGATCCCTGGGATTTACCTCTGTAATCTGTAGGCTGCTCTTTTTTTTTAATAAAATGCATAAACGTCTAACTTGTTTCATAGAGATTCCGTACATACTGCAAAAAGCTTTCTTGCATACTTTTTTTTATCACACCTTTAACCTTAATGTGATAAATAAAAAAAAATTCTTTTTCCTTAGGTTCTTCAGATCTAAACCGTCTTCTCTTTATTTCCTTCTTTTCAATTAATGACTGCAAGTATGTGTCTTGGGCCTTTTTACCATCAAATCTGTTAATAAACTGAATTGTACTTTCTATAACATCTTCAGATACAAGCTCCATACACTTCGAATTACATCTGTAAATAAATAGATTTATTGAGTTAATATTATAATAATTATATATTATTACCTCGAAATATTGATGGTAAAACATGAGTAAATAAGCAAAAATTTGAGAACGAATATAGTCATTCTATATTATAGAACAAAAAACTAACCTGCAAGAAGCACCTGTTTGCCTTGGTGCTACACCATTTTATTTATGGTTTTTATAAGCTTCTCTAGCAATTTTGGATTTTTTTATTTTTTCGTGTTTATAATTTCCACTGTTTCTTATACCAATCACTCATTTTCTAGATTTATATGCATTTTCACCAAGCTCGCCATTGTCCATTTTTTGTTACAAATAAAGTGAGATTACGTCACTAGAGTTGCGCTTCGTTTCACTTGGAAAAAGCATAAGTCCGACTTGTGCCATTTTCAAACAGACTTTAACTTTCATTTTCATTTTAAGTTGACTTGTGGCATATAAAAATGTTTCTCCTTCAAAGGGAATATGTAAAACACTTGAATAATAAAATTGCAAAAAAAAGTGAAATTCGAAAAAAGTGTGAATTGTGCCCTTTTTGAAATGACGGGTTCAATTGCGTACTTTTTAAAAGCGGCTTTTAAAAAAGCCTCAAGTGACCGATCAATCTATATAAAATCTTTGTATTCATATTTAATCGATTGTTATAAAATCTATTTTAATATAAAAATGTTTTTTAACTGTTTAAATTTTTATTATTGGTTGCTTTTTTTTTTTCAGCAGACCAACAAAATACCTTCAGTTTAAATCTGTTAAAAGATTTAAAAATCTCTTTTCAGTCTCATACTCCTTCTAGAATACAACATATCAACAGGTCTTTGCTGGTTTTGGCTTACTTTTATTATATTTTTCTTTTTTATTGTTTTTTGTAAACTAAAGTTTTTCATGTTGTTGTTGTTTTAGAAGTAAATCCTAAAAGTAATGCATTAAGTTTGTTTTTTAGTTTTTTGAAATACTACTTTAAAACGTTAGGTAAAGCGCATAGAAATGCTAGGTAGTTTAAATTGCGATTTGGAAAAATATGTATTTATTCTGCACACGCATCTTTTTAGTATTGTTTTTTGAGAAGTGGAACAATATTTCAGATAAAGCCCTGCAAACTCTTATTGAAATTATTATTACAGTGCTTTAAGAAGTCCTAACACTATTACTACAGAGCACCGCCACATGTAGCATTGCATTTAATAGATTGGCTCGCTGTTTCCGACATTATCGAAAACGTTTTCGATAATGTCGGAATCGAATCCGCGATATTGCCCGAGTGCTTGACCACTACTGTTCTTTGAAAAACAAGCCTCGGGAACGAAGCCAGATACATCAAAGTTCAATGACTACAACTTATCCGATCAGCCCTCCGTACAACGTTTCCGTAACTTATTTTCAGAAGGGCTTGAAAAATTTAAAATAAATAAAAAAAACATTGTTAATGGCTAGTCAACCTTTTTAAAGATTTTGTCAATTTTTAAATGTTTTTTAAGGATTATATGTAATATTTTTTATCTTTATGATTTAACATTACATTCTTTATTCAAACTTGGCTTGGTTTAATAGTTACTTGTATAATAGGAAGCAATAAATTTCTTACGATGGTGGTATAACAGATAATATGATCAACATATGCGGTGATCCCCAGAGATCAATTCTAGGGTCCCTTTAGTTTCTAATTTATGTTAATGACTTGTATAAATTTTGTAATGTTTTAAACACAATTTTATTCGCCGATGACACTAATTTATTTTATTCTCATGAAAACATTAATATTTTATTCTTAACAGTTATCAAAGAACTTGATAAACTAACCAATGGTTTAAATCCAATAAATTATCCTTAAACATTGCTAAAACCAAATACACATTATTTCATTGTGTTCATGAAAAAGAAATAATTCCATTGAAATTTCCAAATCTTTTTATTGATAAAAAGAAGGGAAATATCAAATTTTCAGGCGTAATTCTCGATGAAAATATTGCGTGGAGAGAACATACAAGTGTAATTGAGAATAAAATTTCTAAAAATATTGGTATATTGTATAAAGCTAAACAGTTCTTAAACCAATCTTGACTTAAATACATATACTATTCATTTATACACTGTTACTATGCTAACATTGCTTGGTGCAGCTCCAATGTTACAAAACTAAGTAAACTTCTCTGCAAACAAAAACATGCCATTAGGATTATTACAAATGAAAATCGCTTCTCTCATACAAAAATACTTTTTAGCAAACTTAATATTCTAAATGTTTTTAAATTAAATCTCTATCATATTCTTATATTTATGTTTAAACTTGATAAAAAAATGACACAACTTTTATTCAACTTTTTATTTAAAAAAATAAATTATATATACAGCACAAGGTTTTCAAATAATAACTATACTCAATCCAAAACCTATTATTCTGCCACTAAATACTCAATCACAAACCGAGGTCCTAAGTTATGAAATACACTTTTAAATAATGATATTAAAACACTTTCTTTACTTAATCAATTTAAAACTAAACTTAAGAAAAATCTTTTACTAAACGACAATGAGCTAAATTTTTTCTAAAGCGTTTAAATGAGAGTACTATTATTAATAATTTTCAGCATAGCAATTATGTTTAACAATTTAATTTTAATGATTGTTTATTACTAAGATTATTTATTCAGATTCATAAATATAATGAATAATATTACTGCTTTTTTTTATTTTTTTTTTTGTTTTGTTTTACTCGTCTTTTTTTTTTGTTTTGTTATTTTGTTCCCCATTAAAATATATTTTTAGTAAACTTTAACGTTAAAAAAAACGGTCTTTATAAGCATTGTAACTTACGGTGTATTTATTATGAGGTTTAGTGATAAGACAACTAGAGTCTTCTTTTTGTCTTCGTCATGTTTTATTTTTATTCATGTTCTTTGGTATTGCAACTACTCGAAAAGCGACGAAATATATATATATTAATAAAAAAAAAAAAAAAAAAAATCAGATTATTCAGTGCGATTAGTAAAATAATAAAAAAAAATGTTCCATGTTGCTTAATTTAAAACCTGACCTTCTGATGTACAACTGTCCACCTACCTTAAATATGTATTTCCTAAAACAAAATTATACTGCTATAGCAGTTTTGCTACAGTATTATTTATAACTTTTTATAGTATTGCATTAGTATTATATAACTATAGTATTTATAGTGCCATGGTATTTTAATATAGTTTTTATTGTTGATTTTGTAGTTGAAAAATCTACTAAAAAAATCATGTTACAACTATTATATAAATAATTACAAAGAATGTGTTCAAGCAAAGAAAAAATGCTTTTACCTTTACAATCTCTTCACTAAGATATTCAGCGATAAATACAAAGAATTTTAACAGAAAAAATGTTAACGTTGAAAAAATATGCACTGCTGATTCTATTGAACATATAGATTATAAAAAAATTAGGCAAAAATCAATTGAATAGTTAAACAAAAGAATCCTAAATAACTGGAGTTAAAATCATTGTTAGGCGTATACGGAAAAAAGTTTGAAATCTTAACGTAATGCGCTAGTTTTCACAACTGGTATTGACTAATATAGATATTTAAATATTGCTGAAAAAAAACAACGTTTATGTGCATAAATACCATTATGCATGAAATAATATTATACTTTTGTTATGTATGTAATGAGAAAAATCAAGTGTGCTAAAATTAAAATTTGCAGTTTTAACTTTAATATGTATACAGTCTTACACATATTAGTTAGACGATGTCCATTGTTGACAAATATTTTATGCTAAAAGTGCTAACTATACAACACAAAAAAATTAATTTGCTTTTTAGAACTATTATTAATTAATGCTGTTGAGATAAAGCGCCAGGCAATATCTATGACAGCCGGTATAAATTAATTAATGAACAAGTTAGTTCAGTCACTAAATAATAAAAAACGTTAATAGAAAGCTTTCTTGGTTTTTATCTTGTTTGTTATTGCTTCTAAGTCGACCGATTGCAAATTTAATTTAAAGCTTTTAACTGTAGTAGATTGAACAACTTCGGCTGGTAGACTATTTCATCCATTGACAACTCTATTGCTGAAAAAATATTGCCTTTTCAAACAATTTCTGACCAATTCAGGTTTCATTCGATGTTTTGCTCCTCTAATGTTGGCTGCAGGACCTGATGAGCAAATAGAGTTCATTGTTTGATTTTGTTTTATATCAATGATTTCAATACCTTTAAATATTTTGAATTGCTGGATTAAATCGCACCTTAGTTTTCTAGTCTCCAA
Source organism: Hydra vulgaris (assembly GCF_022113875.1). Lineage (NCBI taxonomy): Eukaryota > Metazoa > Cnidaria > Hydrozoa > Anthoathecata > Hydridae > Hydra > Hydra vulgaris. The sequence continues at coordinate 54,397,865 of NC_061162.1, read as the reverse complement.
AGTAGTCAAACCCAAAATTTCCAATCTTTTTTTGTACTCAAGATGTCTAAGCTCCGGTATCATTTTGGTAGCTCTTCGTTGGACTTTTTCTAGTTCATTAATATCTTTTGTATAATATGGACTCCATGCTTGAATTGAAAACTCTAAATTTGGTCTAACATATGTACAATACAGTGTTTTTATTAGATCTTTATCGATGTACTTGAATGTATTATTTAGTAGTGAGAGTATACTATTTGCTTTACTAGCTGCATATTTTACTTGTTTGGCCCATTTTAAACCACTTGATATATAAACACCAATGTCTTTTTCTAATTTTGACTTTTCAATTTCCATTAATGTATTGTTATTGTTCATAAAATATGAATATTCGTTATTATTTGAACCAAAGTGCATAATTTTACATTTTTCAAAATTTAATCCTAATTTCCATTTTGTTGACCATTCGTCAAGTTTATTTATATCATTTTGAAACAATTGTGAATCATTTTGAGAAGAAATAGGTGCAATTATCTTATTATCATCAGCATATAAACGACATTCATTAATAAAATTTTCTGGTAAATCGTTTATAAATACCAAAAAAAGGAGAATTGAAAAATATTAGCCATAACTAGCAATGCATGAAGTCATATTATTAAAATTTTTTTTTTTTTTTTCCTAAAGCTGAATTACTAGTGCCTTTACAATTTTAATACACATAATAAATATGCACTAGAAGTATCAAATAATATATTGCATTTGCTAATTGATAAAAAGTGTTTTATTTATGATGAATAATGCATTAGGTTTTGATTACTTTTTTGTAAAGATTTGTTTTACTACTAATAACTATTGTTTTTGAAATTTTTAAAAAACTTTTACTTTTAATTTTACACTTACATTTCTAATTTTCTTCTTTTGGTGTATTGTTTTATAATGAAAACAATAATATATAATGAAGATATAAATAACATATTTTGTCAACTATTATATTAACATATTTTGAAATTACTTTTTAAGTAGGAAACTTTTGAGATAATAGAAAATGATCGGAGGAGTATCTTAAAGATTTTGGTTGTTAACAAAATCTCGTTTTATTTTAAATTATTTTCATTTTTTATCGATCGGAAAGTGTTGGCTATTTAATCTGATTGAATCCAATTTAACATTTGCATTAAACTTTATGAATAACATACTGTATTTAACATATTTATGCATTTATGTATTTATGTATTAAACTTTATAAGTAACATACTAAGACCGTGGGCTAACTTCACTTAATGAAATAAATGTACTAATACTTTTTCTTATAATGCAATCTTCATAAACAATGTATCCGTTTGTACGATTTATGGAATTTAAGTAGATTGGACAAAAGCTAAGTATTATTCAGTAATACTTTATTCAAGTCCTATCTCCTTTTTTTTTTGTATCAACATTATTTCAACATGAAAATGAGGAACAAACCCATTTTACTATGTTAATATCTTTGAAACACTAATTATTTCAAAAAAAGTACCCAATATTCGAATATTAAAGTTGTTTACGAAAACTAAAATAACAAAATGTCTTATATTTAACTAAAAAAAGCGGCTATTTGGTTCATTTTCTGCCCTATTTCAATTGCTAAAACTGGACGTTGTGAATTTACCTAATGCAAATTTATCCTAAAATGAGTTTTGATATTTAAATTTCATTACCAGTGTTAAAATTAAATTATACCTAAAGATTCAATCAGACCAAAGCTACTAAAACAAAAATGTGAAAAATAAACATACCTTGGATAATATTGATTCATACATAAATAAATATAAGAGTTAACTGGATCCCAACACAATTCTCTTGCATAACTTTCTAAAGTTATAAAAATGCACATACTCACAAAAAATGTTTTAAATCGTCTCTTCCAGGAACTTTAATAACTAAAAACCTAGTTATGTCTATAGTTAAATCAATTATCTTATTCTAAATTTGAATTCATTAAAATATTTTGTATTTGATTTATAATCTTTAAGCGTTGAAAAGAAGCCAAAAACCACCTCATTTTGAAGAAATAAGATTTTTCAGTTTTTCCTAAACCTAGATTCATGTGACTAAAACCCTATTAGCGTTAAACAATTCAATTATAAACAATTTAATAAAAAGTTACCTGCAAAAAACTGGAGATCTGAAGCAAAAGAAGTTTTTGGATAGTTAAAACATTCGACTTGTTTTTGAAACGTCTTTGTTATTTTACCGGGTTTTTCTGCTTCAACTCGATATGAAAACACAAAGGGGATTTCTAATGTAACCATACCACTAATTGGACACAACGTGTGATTAAAA
>NC_061162.1:54365558-54390558 GCF_022113875.1 Hydra vulgaris | reverse complement strand
ATAGAGTTAACTGTTATTTTTTATGTTTTACGATTTTCAAAGACATTGAATTTTATAAATTAACTGATTTTTTGAACTTCTATTGCTTGTCTAACATAATTGAACTGGTTACTTTTAATTTTATTTTGAAAATATGTGTATGTTGTGTTTTATTTCAAAACCTAGATTCAAAGTAAATTCTTCTGAGATTGCTGTGGATGAAATTTCAGCACTATCTAGAAATAATTTGCATTTGTTCATTAATTTGTTCGGTAGATTGTAAATATACAAAATAAACATTAAAAATCCAATTGTTAAACCCTGTTGTACACTAGGTAATAAAACAGAGTTACAATTGCTTCCAAATGCTTTTTTACCTTTTTTATAGATTGGTGTTTTGTTTGTTGACTTAAATTAAATAGGGAGTTAAACAGTTCTAATGTTTTACATGAGATGGGGCCAAAGAGTGAATGAGTTTGCTAACGGTATAGTAAGACGACAATTGAACAATCCTATTTATTTATTTTCTTAATTTTAGGCCTTATCGATCTTATTGCAGAGCATCTTGGAGGAGTATTTAATATGAAATTTACACCTTCTTTCTAAAAACATGCCCAAAGCTGGGCGTTTTTTTTCAAAATAGGTTATAGGCTTAATGTTGTGAAAATCATGTAGTTTTATTTTCAACTATATATATATATATATATATATATATATATATATATATATATATATATATATATATATATATATATATATATATATATATATATATATATATATCCTCTTTTTCATTCGATGATAACCGATGATATCCTCCTTTTCAAGCCTCCTTTTCAACCGATGTCGCAAAACTTGCCCAGAGGTGGGGTTTGAACCACGAATCTTACGTTTCTGAGGCAAGTGTGCTACCACTTCGCCACGGCTTCATATATATATATATATATATATATATATATATGTATATATATATATATATATATATATATATATATATATATATATATATATATATATATATATATATATATATATATATATATATATATATATATATATATATATATATATATAAAGCAAAAGATAGTCAAGCCAGTAAACAAAAGTAAATCTTTTTTTCTCAAAATCATTATTATTAAAAATATTTTTTTTTATTTTTCCAAAAAATACACAAATACAGAGTATTTTTATATAATTAATTATTTAAATTATAAGCACTAGAGGCCTTTCAAAAAATCATCAGTTGTGCTGTTTTGGTATGGTAGCAAGATTTTTGTATACAAATTAAATTTAGTTGCATATTGTTGCTATAAGTAACTATATTGATAAATTCAATTATAATAATACCCAGGAAGTATCAATTAAAAGTATCATGTTTTTCTTTGTGCAGATGCTTTTCGTATGATAACAAAAAACTTTTATTTTTAAGCTCAAGGAAAACAAAAAGTTGAAAAAAAGGTTCAAAATACATTTTGGTGGGAGCGTTGACAGGTATAAACGTGGTTGTCAAATCTATTAGCTGATAGGCCAGATCTGCAACTAGAAATATGTCCATTTATTCATAATCCTCAATTGTTAGTTTTGCCAGTATATGGCTCGTTTTTTGCATGCCAAACATTTAAGGTAATAAATTACATTTTTGCTGTTGCATGTGATGTGACTTTTTATTTTCCAGATAGTACCATTAGAATTTTCAAACTTATCCACTTCTTGAAGGTAGAGTTTGCATATTGTACATCGAATATCTTTGCACTTAAATATGACAATCTTCTTATTATTTGCTAAAAGTTTCGGAGAAGGGAGTCTTCTTAATAATTAGGAGGTTGTTTAAAAGCTAATACCGTATGAATATTAGAAAAAACATTTTTGACTTTTTCATTCTGAGATACTTTGAGTAAAAGGTTAGTTTCTGATACTTAAGGTTGACAACTGTGATTACTATAGAATGTTTCCACTAAAGGAAATGTTTCTTTAGACTTCTTTTGTGACACTAGTATACAGAACTTTTTTTCTAAACTTATGGATTGGAGTAGTTTCAACTGCTTTTAACATGAAACTTATCCACTGAAGAAGTTAAGTAATTCGAAAGAGCAGCATGGGAAATGTTTATACGTTATATAATGTTTATGTCGGTCTATCTAATAAATAGAAAACAAAGAGTAAGAATAAATGAAGAATTTAGTTGTTACGCGGATATGCTATATGGAATTTTACAAGGTTCAGTTCTCGGTCCACTGTTATTTAAAATTTTATATGTAATTTGTTTATTTTTCTTTGCAACATTGAATTTGCTGGATATGCAGATGACAACATTGCAGATGACAGCACCAACATTGCAGAATAAAAGGTGTTACTTTGGTAATTGACGACTGCCAAAAGACCGCAAACCAATTGTTGGTTTGCATTGAAAACAATGGAATGAAAGCAAACTTATAAAAATATCACCTTTTTGTTAGCAAACAAAGTAACTTAGAAGTCCCAATTTCTATTTTAACAAACAAAACAATTAAAAATGTTAAACTACTCGCAATAAAAATCAATAACAAGTTTTTCCTTGCTGAGCATGTGAAATCTTTGTGAATCTCATTTTATACTTTTTTTAATTTATAGAAAATGATACTCTCTGCATTTATAACATCAAATTTGTTATACTGATCACATGTATAAGATGTTTCACAGTAGGAAACTACCCTAACCCTAACCCTGACAGATGTTTCACAGAAGGAAAATTAACAAATCAAATGTAGAGGAGAGTTTTGAGGATATCTCCAGGGACTGTGAATCTCGATGCGAACTATGAATCTCGATTCTTTTTCTAAATTGTAGTACCTTAACCATACATAAAAAAGCTTTTGTTTAGATTTTGAAAGTTAAATTACATATCGCATCATTATCTATCAATGATATTCTATTTTTCTTGAAACAAACATAAGATAAAAAAAAACTACTCGCCGCTCGTCGTTTAAACTCTTTTCATAATTTTTTTGTGTCTCTCTATAGTTATTATGGGGAAACCTTCGTTAATAAACACACAATTTCTCCTAAAGTTGAAACCATGAATTATGTCCATTGTTACTTCTTCGATTTTTTCTTTTATAAAAAGTTTATCATTTATTAAAAATGTATCATAACCCTGAAGGTAAATACTGGTTTGAAAAGAAAGTTTAACAATTATGATTATTTGCGTGCATGTTTTTTAAAAATATGTATCTTTGCTTTACTCAATTTTTTACGATGGTATTTAAATTTCGTCTTTTTGTAATATTTGTGTTGCTTGAAAAATAATTGTTTTCATTTACCTTTACCTGTAACATTTACCTTTACCTGTAACATTCAAAAAAAAGTTTTTTTTTGAAATTTTTTTCAAACTAACACTATCATGTATCACAAATTTTGTTTTATTCTTAGTTTTTGTTTTATTCTTAGTTTTTGTTTTATTCTTAGTTTTTGTTTTATTCTTAGTTTTTGTTTTATTCTTAGTTTTTGTTTTATTCTTAGTTTTTGTTTTATTCTTAGTTTTTGTTTTATTCTTAGTTTTTGTTTTATTCTTAGTTTTTGTTTTATTCTTAGTTTTTGTTTTATTCTTAGTTTTTGTTTTATTCTTAGTTTTTGTTTTATTCTTAGTTTTTGTTTTATTCTTAGTTTTTGTTTTATTCTTAGTTTTTGTTTTATTCTTAGTTTTTGTTTTATTCTTAGTTTTTGTTTTATTCTTAGTTTTTGTTTTATTCTTAGTTTTTGTTTTATTCTTAGTTTTTGTTTTATTCTTAGTTTTTGTACATAAAGTCTATATAAAAACTTTAATTTTCTTTAGTTTTACGATTTCCATATTTTAATTACTTTGCATTACGGTATAGATTAAGGTGGTCTTCTGCAATTAAATCTTAATTTTGTTCTATAAAAGTGTAATCATGTTATATATTCTGAATAGAATATAAATTCTAGACACCTTTTATATGAAGATAAACACTTTCTGATATTTTGATAATTATTTTAAAAGTTATGAACCGCACCGGTTGAAAAATGCTGATTTACAAAAAAAGTATTTAAAGATTTTTATAATAATATTTACACATTAAATCGAGCTAAATCCACTAGAACAAAAAAAATGTCACTAGACTTGTCTTTAAACCTTATTTGTTTATTTTCTTAGTTCCTTTCAGGGTAATTTTTTCCATTCCTCAAATATATAAAATCATTATGACAAACACTAGATTCAATCGCACCGGTTGATTCTTTATCCTTTATTGGTTTTTATGAAAAGAATAGCATTTTTTATTTCTTCAAACAGCCCACATAGTACAGTACTAACCTGTGTTTACAGGATATTCAATGCATTTATCTAACTTGGGTGAAGTAAGAGATATAAATCTTTTATGCAATGAAACCCGCTTTTTTTCCATGATACATCACCTAATACAGCTGATTTAGGTTACAGAAGGTTGCAGACGTTTGGTCGTGATCTGATGTAGAACGCTATAAAGGTCGCAGTCATTTACTTTATTTCAAATGCTGCTTTTTCATAGATGCATCAGGAACATATACATTAATTTTAGCAATTTCATTACGAGTAGTAAAAAGCTGCTGAGTTTATTGGTGCAATCATTTTTATGAGTAAAAAAATAATTGCTGAAATAATTCTGTCTTTTTGAAAAAATCCAATCATAATTCTTAGTTAATGTTAATAGCAATGGCTACAGCATTACCTTATTATTATAAGGTTTTACTTATAGAGGTGGAGGTAACTCAATTCACAAACTGTGCAAGAAGAACTTAAGAAGTTTAAAGTAGCTTTCTTTTTTCTCACATTATTTTTAAAAGGTACACCATGCTACAGTTTTTATAGCAACCAATATGACTAACAATGCCAATAATAATGTTATAAATATTATATGTATAAATTAAAACATGCCCTTGATAAGCATCGCCATCCAAACAATGATCATCTAAGAATTTTTTCTTTGAATATTAATATTGAAGACAGATATAAACTAAACTCTTGTTTATAGTGTTGTACAACAATGTTGGCTTGGAGTCAGTTGTGGTAGGTTATCTCTTGTATTTTAGACTAATAAATGATTTATTCGGTTCTGCTGATTTTCTCAGTATTGCTCAAGTTTTTGTTTTTTATATCTAAGCTACTTAAAACAGTTATACAAACCAATTTCAAAAAAATTGTTGTTTTTGTCCCACTGAATAACAAGCATTAAAATTAGAGTTGAATAATTATTTAGTACCTTTCACGCGTCATTATGGTAGTGCCTTTAAGTGCAAGCGACCTAATTTTCACGATTCTCGTAATACTTGCATAGCAGAGCAAGAGATAATCTTGGATAGCAAAGCAAGAGATAATCTTGCATAACAGAGCAAGAGATAATCTTGCATAGCAGAGCAAGAGATAAATAAAATAAAAGATGTTATTAAAAAGTTTAAAATATAATTAAAATAAAACTTCTATTATGGTTGTAACTCTTTATTTGAAATTAATTTTCATACAATATTTCAAGGGATTATAGCTACCCTCGTTGTCAAATATATACATATATATATAAAAAACCGTTATAAACAAAATAAAAACAAATCAACGCAATAGTTTCTTTTCATTTAAATTTAAATTTAGATTTTCATATAAAGAAAAATTAAAAGAAAAATTTGAAAAATTATCTCAAGAAAAGTTGCTACATAAACAAAACAATAACAACAACAACAACAACAACTATCAAAAACCACATAAAAAAGTTAAAAATGTAACACTTAATTTTGCTAATTCTGATATACCAATACATCATAAAACTACTTGATTTCGGTCCAAAGTTTATCCCCAATCCAAAGACATACCTTATTTATATATTATAACAAAAACTAAATCGTCTGCTTTAAAATTACATTATAACAAGAAAAAAACTGAACAAGTTAAAGTAAGACAGGATGTTTTGAGAATTTTAAAATGGCTAAGCCGATAAAAAGTAATCTAGATAAGGAACAACGTAAATCTCTTTGTTAGATTAAGAAAGACAATAATATTATGATATATTCGTTTGATAAAGGATCTGGATTAGTGCGAATTAATTCTGATTGTGCTTTAACCACAATACAAGAACATTAAGGAGGCAAAACAAAAAGACTCAACTATGACCCAACTCCACATATCATTTGTAATGTTCAAAACATGCTCAGAAAACTAAATCAAGCAAGTCGATTTACGGTTAAAGAATATAAAGATCTTTACCCAAGTGATGATATACCACCTCGTTTGTATGGAGTCATAAAAGCCCTCAAACCTGAAAAAAACTACCCGATGCGAGTTATCGTAAGTACAATTGGAACGGCTACATAGAAAATTTCTAAATTCTTAACTGATATGATACAACCCATCCCCAATAAGAACAATACACATTTAAAAAACTCTCAACAATTTGTTAACTTAGCTAATTCATGGAATATTGACAAAGATAAAATCCAAGTGTCTTATGATATCACTAATTTATATCCTTCAGTGCCAGTAAAGGAAGCGATAATAATCCTTATTTAAAAAGGTTAAAAAATGATTCTTGTTTTACATCAAAATTTATCTTTGATAAAATAAAAGCACTTTTAGATATATTCTTTTTGCATTGTTATTTTTTATTTGAAGACGACATTTATGAACTAGAAGATTCTGGACCTATTGGTTTAGGACTTAGAGTAGTAGTTGCTGAGTGTTTTTTACAGTTTCACGAAAATAATGCTATTGCACAAGCCATTTCCAATAATATTCAATTAAAGTCATTTAAAAGATACGACGGTGACTCCCATTCTCGTTTTAACTCTACTGAAGATGCGAAAAAATTTTTAATATTAGTTAATAACCAACATAAAAATATTCAATAGACCATAAAAATCAAAAATGAAAATAACACACTAAACTTTCTTGACATTACTATTATTAACAATAAAACTTGTACGTACGAATTTAAAGTTTACCGTAAAGATGCCATAACTAATGTCCAAATCAAACCTTACTCATGCCATAATCCAAAAAATATAAACGGAGTTTTCAAAGGTTTTGTTCACAGGGCATTATATTTATGCTCTGATAATAATATTAAACAAGAGTTATTATTTCTAGCTGATGTTTTTGTAGAAAATAGTTATAAAAAAACAAGCCAGGAAAATATTATAAAAACCACTAAAGAAAATTTACATAATAAAAAATAAAGTATTGAAAATCAACATTCATCAATTTAATCAAACAATTTTGTTTTTTTACCGTAGTTTCCAGGAATTAGCCCGAAGTTAAAATAAAATTTTCGGAAAAGCAGGTTGTATACCAGTCTTTGAATCTCCAAAAATTTACAACATATACTTACCACAAAAAATAAACCTGCTCTTCCTATAAATTCTTACCTAGGTGTGTACAAACTTGAATGCTCCTGCAAAAAATATTATATCGGTGAAACAAAATTAAAAATCTCATCTCGCATTCACCAACATCAAAAAAAAAATACTTACCAAGGAAAATGGGATTATTCAGCCATAACAGATCATTCAAAAAATTGTCATGGCAATTTTTCATAGAACAATACTTGACAACGAGAGCAGCTATAATTCCTTGATTTATTGTATGAAAATTAATTTTCAAATAACGAGTTACATCCATAATAGAAGTTTTATTTTAATTATAACTGCAATAATGAAATTTTCAAAATTTTAATTTTTTATAAATAATGACTAGCTTCACTAAATTGTCTATATTAAAAAAAAACAGTTTTTATAAAAAAATAACCACAGATTCGGAATCTGGGATAAATTTTGAATAAAAATTACAAATTTCTTGAAAATTTTGTTTTTCAGGTTATAAGATTTTTAATACCAAAAGACGACCTTTAGGTGTTTGGCGAGAAGACAAATTAAGTCTTTGTCTTACCCTAGCTACCTGTACTTACATATGCTTTACGGTATATATAAATCTATACGGTATTTATAAATGTATTTACGGTATATATAAATGTATTTACGGTATATATAGGGTAAAAAACAAAAAACAAAAAAAAACAAAAAACGTCTGGAATGCTAACAATAAAACGACATAAAAAAAACGTTTCTTTTTTAACCTTCAAACCAGATTTTAAACGGAATAATGTGAAAACAACTTTATAAAACTAATAAAGCCAATAAACAAAACTAAACCAAATTTGTTTTCACAGTAAACTTAAGGTGTGCTTACTGGATAAATTACAACAATAAAAAGAAGAAGGCTCAAAAAAAGCAAACAATTGATATCAAGCAAAAAGTTGATTTATTGAACTGGTAAACAAATTTTTTTTTAATACAATTAATATATATATATATATATATATATATATATATATATATATATATATATATATATATATATATATATATATATATATATATATATATATATATATATATATATATATATATATATATATATATATATGTATATATATATATATATATATATATATATATATATATATATATATATATATATATATATATATATATATATATATATATATATATATATATATATATATATGTATATATATGTATATATATGTATATATATATATATATATATATATATTTATTTTTATATATATATATATTTATATATATATATATATTTTTTTTATATATCTATATCTATATATATATATATATATATATATATATATATATATATATATATATATATATATATATATATATGTATATATATATATATATATATATATATATACATATATATATATATATATATATATATATATATATATATATATATATATATATATATATATATATATATATATATATATATATATATATATATATATATAAATATATTGTTTGTAATAAAAAAAAATTTAAATTTATATATATATATATATATAATTAAAAACGAAAAAAGAAAAAACTTTTTATTATAGAACTTTAAGTTTCATGCTTAACGGCAATCATTAGCCATATATTACAAAATTTAAAATGGACGTTAAAATTACATTTAAAATTACGGCGTTCTTTCAATCTCTATTAAATGTAATTTGAAAATAGTTAACTATCTGGATTTAACACTAAACCTTAACGATGGTTCTTTTTAACCCTACCGCGAACCAGATAATAAACTTAATTACATACATGCTAGTTCTAATCACTCACCGAGTGTAATAAAAAGTATTCCTAAAACCATTGCGTTAAGATTATTAGCAGCATCGTTAAGTGAATTGATTTTTAAAGAAAGTATTCCTCCTTATCAAGAAGCCCTAAAAAATCTGGATACACTTGCAAACTTGCATACTATCCAAGTATAAAATCTGCAAACAGCAATCAGAAACATGAAATAATTTGGTACAATCCTCCTTTTAGTGTAAATGTTGTAACAAAAATAGGTAAATGTTTTTTAAACCTCATCGACCACCACTTTCCAGTTAACCACAGATTCCATAAAATATCTAATAGAAACACTATCAAAATAAGTTATTCATGCATACCAAACATAAAATCCATTATTAACTCTCACAATAAAAACACGTGACATTAGATATAAAAATGATACTGAGTAATCTAAAAAAATATGGAAATTAAAAGAAAAAAACTTTACAACTTTTTTCAGATAAAAGCTTGTTAAACATTGCAAACCATACAACCCAACATCTAGAGTTTGGAACCTTTTTTTGAACGAGAAATTTCAAATTTTGATGTATAAAGGTGAAAACCTACTTAACACAAAGAGTAAAATAATCTCGAAGTGTAGACACAAAAATAAATTTCTTATTTCCTCCTATGATATCGCAGATTGATCCTGATTGGTTTACGTTACTTTTTCGCCACGTGATACTCTTAAAACTTTTAATTTTGTTTCCATTGAGTCATTAGAACTCACGCGACCGTAATTTTAATTGTAATTTTAACGTCTATTTTATATTTTGTAATATATGGCATTTTTTTCAAATAAATTTTTTTACCTCTCGATCATTGCAAGAAAATCTTTAAAAGCCTTGCTTTCTGCATAATTTTGTATAATAAATAAAATTATCAGATAACGGAACAACCCTTAGTAATGTTCTTTTTGATCATAGAAACTAATGTGCAAAATATATTTTAAATATTCCAACATTAAAGGGTGCCACATGACACAAAAAATTTTGAACCTTTGTGCTCGCACATTCACCAAGCGAGAAAATAGCATTTTTTCTTCAGGTTTTTGTTTAAATATACTCAACCAGCATATTTGAATACAAATGTTGTGTTGCGTTGCTTTACCAGCTAATAAAATTCAATCAAAAACATGCTAGTTGCACAATTGTCCAAGTTTAATGAACCCTGACGAATTTCATTAGACATTTAACTGTAGTTTATATTTTTATTCTTAAATAAAATTTAATTATTCTTTTATTAACATACTTACTTAAAACTTACTTCTATATCTAAGAATCCTATGCAAATTTTCACAAAAAGTCATCTTTTTTTTTTTTACCAGCCAATCAACCATATTTTATAAACAAAAGTAATTCTTCCAGTTGCCCGTCTCGATTTTGTTAAAATTATTTATTATTATTTGCAGAACGGAATGTTCAAAGTCTTCAAATAGTTCTGATACAGAGATTTATTGGGAAGGATTTACCAATACTATTATCTCGGGGCAAGGCTTTCATCGGTAAAACAAACTCTACAGTATTTTTTTTCACTAGTTAAAGAGCACAAAAACTGTACATGAGAGTACACGAATTACAATTTAATCAATTTTAGATTTTTGGAATAAAGCCCATTTGCCAACGACCACAATGCCGCATGCATAATATAAAACTTGAGAAAATTACAATGAGTTAAGAAATGTACAGAAAGCAGAAGATTTTCACATGCTAAGTCCGACGTTCTATTACAAAATCCAGAAGACAAAGCACTTCTTTATGCTTAGCTAGGAGATGGTTGTGGTACATGTTCAATGGCGCAAATTGGAAATAAGTTAGCAACCAAGCTGTGGCGGAAAAAATAGTGAGAAGATAATGTCTAGAGTTAAACAAAAAAATTGAGGAAGATTACAAGTACGAAAAACAGCGAAATAACGGTTGAAGCAAAATCTGCAGAAAGTACTCTCTACAAGAATGTCTATCAATGACGCCATGACACCAAAGTTTAAACTACTTTGCCCAAAGAATATCATTAGTCCGCAAGTTACAGTGAGAAGTCTTGTCCGAACAAAATTTAGCAATTGTAATGCAGTCTATGCTTTGGCTTTATTTTTAGTTGCTGTCGGTCAAATTCCGAGTAAGCTGACATTAAGTCGTAGGTCAACTCAACGTAGTAGACAAACTACACAAGGATGACGCAATTACAAATTTAAAGGACAGTTTTGGTAACAAGATTTAAAATGTTCCACCAATAAAATTGCTGCCAGATATTTTTGGAAACGATGAAATCATTTAGCTATCCTTGATTCCAGTCGAAGTGTTGAACGTCTTTTGAATTTGCCTAAGTTCTCTAACGGCACAGGAAAAGCAGTGGCAAATGAGGTGGTTGCAGCAATCAACGACTGGCATTTGGTTAAAAATGTAAAAGAGCTGTTATTTAACACTACTATCAGTAACTCTGGAATTCGAGCCGGTGCAACTGTTTAAATTGAACAAAAGGTTGAAAACGCATTACTACATCTAGCATGTTGACATCACATAATTGTGGTCATCTTCAGAGATGTTTTTAACTCCTTGGCTAGACCATCTACTGGACCTGATATTTTATTGTTTAAAAGATTCCAAAAAGCATGGCAGTTGATGGTTCATAACAGACTTGCGGTTGGTATGTTAGATAAGAAAATAGAATTAATTTTTAATATCAGCAAAGTGATGATGAAAGAGATTGTGTAATTTCCTGTGCGATATTTGCAGAAGGAAAACTTCTTGAATTATAATTAATATATATAGGACAAATCCTACCACGAGGCATCCATCTGGTGGCATATGAAGCATTGCATTAGAAGTGATGGATGGCCAAAGCGATCTATTCATTTAAGCTTTTTCTTCCGGTCCCAATTTTAAATGACTGATCGTGAGACAAATATAATTCGTTCGTTTAACATATTCATCAGTTTTGTGTAATCATGGTTTACAGCATCTAACACCATTTAAGCTCAAGTTAACAATTAAGTGCTTAAGTGCTTTGAAAGGCTAGAATTGTATAAATCAATGCATTTAACAGTTGGGAATGTGGCAATAAAAGCATTGTGTCGTCATACATGGTGTTTAAGCAAAGAACTAATTGCCTTCAGTTTTCTTAATGACGGATTAATGCAGCTACAAAGGCTGAAATAAAAATGAAATTCACAATTTGTTAATTTTTTGTCAACTCTTAAAATTACAAATTTTGAAAAAGTCATACCCAATGTGGCATGTCTAAATTTTATTATTTTTATTTTACTATTTTCTATTATATTTTATATTTTTATATATATATATATTTACAAAAACGATTATTTACATTAAAATAACTAACCCTAACCCTAACCCTAACCCTACGCCTGACCTTGCTGCCTGGCCAAACCAAACCCTCAGTCAATGTAGCAGCACTCCCTTGCGAGTCAGGCTATTTGTCAGTCAATGTATGTACTTTTCGCTTTGTATAAAAACTATTTACGGGGACATTTTTTTACAAAAAAAACACTACTTACGAGGACAAAAAATTATCGAGTACACTAAAATGTCCCCGTTACTGCTAATGTCCTCGTAAGTAATCTGTTCTCGAACATGCTACTATGTGGATATATATATATATATATATATATATATATATATATATATATATATATATATATATATATATATATATATATATATATATATATATATATATATATATATATAGATAGATATATATATATATATTTATATATATATATATATATATATATATATATATATATATATATATATATATATATATATTTATATATATATATATATATATATATTTATATACACATATGTATATATATATATATATATATATATATATATATATATATATATATATATATATATATATATATATATATATATATATATATATGTATATATATGTATATATATATATATATATATATATATATATATATATATATATATGTTTATTTATTTATATACTTATATATATATATATATGTATATATTTATATGTATATATATATATATATATATATATATATATATGTATATATATATATATATATATATATATATATATATATATATTCATATATATATATATATATATATATATATATATATATATATATATATATATATATATATATATATATTATATTCATATATATATATATATACATATATATTCATACATATATATATATATATATATACATATATATATATATATATTATATATATATATATATATATATATATATATATATATATATATATATATATATATATATATATATATATATATATATATATATATATATATATATATATATATATATATATATATATATATATAAATCAGGGACTACTAAAATAACGGGACGCGAAACTTCAAATTGATGCTAAAACGACGA
Organism: Hydra vulgaris; assembly: GCF_022113875.1. Taxonomy (NCBI): domain Eukaryota; kingdom Metazoa; phylum Cnidaria; class Hydrozoa; order Anthoathecata; family Hydridae; genus Hydra; species Hydra vulgaris. Next base: position 54,377,000 of record NC_061162.1, on the reverse strand, counting down.
CAGGGCCGATTGTAAATGGCGATGCTAGTTTGATTTAGCAAAGAAGTTATGAAAAACTTACATTATTCTAATTATATTCACATTTTAGAATACATTAAAGTGATACAAATTTATATTACTAATATAATGTATATATTTTTCATTAGTATCGTACTGATAAAATATAGGTTAATGCAATAGAAATATTGGGAGATATTTACAACATTTTAAAAAAAAAAAAGCCTTTTTTTTTTGAAAAAAGTTGCTATTTTTATTGAAAAAACAAAAGTTTTTTATTTTTTGAAAGTAGTAAGATTAAAAAATTGTATTAAGTAGTTTTAAATTTGAGTAATTTATTTTAAGTAATGAATCTATAAAGTGTTACAAAATGTTATGTCATATTTATAATAAATAATAATGGTGTTACTATTATTAGTTATAATCATGCCAAGAAAATATTAAATAGTTAATTGTACCACAAATTATTTAACATCAACTTCAGAAGAAAAGCTTCATGTTTACATGTTTCCAAGTGACACACAAAAGTTACAATATTGGTTGTCATCTATTCCAAATGCATTTGAAAAAGTAACTTAAAATATGGGTGTGTGTGAAAAACACTGGCCACCAGGCTGCAAAATGCACAAGCCTCCTCGATCAGAGTTTGAGGTAAACATCCTTAAAGTTGTTTTTATTGATCAGTTTTACAATGACTAATTTTAATAATATCTTTTTTAAGTTCCTGTTGATCCCCTATCTATTTTTCCTGGATGCACATCTTCAATGGTGCGCCAAACAGTCTCAACACAACCAAGATCTACAAATATAAATAAAATTTCTTTAACATCACGAAACGCAATACCTGATGAATTGGATGATTTCAATCAAATTGATTTAATTAGATTTTATGATGTTGAAATAATGTTGTCTGAAATATAAGAAAGGTAAAATTAATTTTTTCTCCTCGTTTTATGATATTTGTTTGTTTTGATTTAAAGTTTACTTGTTATTAAATCTATTTTAGATATCCTCAATACTTTGCATTCATTGAAAATTTAAAAGTCATATTGTTTGATGTTTCTCGATCATGTCTACCTGAAACAATATTTTTTGTTGAAATTAACTGTCATTCACGTCAATTTAATATTTATTGTAGACATACAAAAGTTAACTGCTATGACCTGCTCAGTTTTTCTCATTGTCTTACTCGGTGGTCACAGCTTGAAGCTATTGTCAAAAGAGTTTGTACCTCTAGTCCTGAAATAAAAGATGAGGTATTAAGTTTGATTAGTCAAATTGAAAATACATACAGTGATACTTCTGAAGAAATTTCTTTTCTCATTGAACAACTACGCCTCACCACTTATTCTCCAAATGGACTGCGCTTTTCTACTTTATGTATACGTCGTGCACTTGAACTGTATTTGTCCTCCAGATGTTGTTATCGACATTTAAGAAATCTGACTCTCATTTCAAAATTAGGAAGAGTTGGAGAAGTTGGAAATGAAAAAGAGTGCAATAATACAATCAAAGTTGTTTTTGGAAATTTTAATAGTTCTGAAAAGCGTTGAATTACTGTGTCTTTTATCAGATAACCATCCCACAAATCGAAGTGTTTACCAAAATTTCGTTGTTAATAAAAGTTTTCCATGGCAAGATGTTATAGAAAAATAAAAACCAGTTATTATGCTACACGATCCAGTTCACTTGTTTAAAAGTATATGAAATAATTGGTTTACGGAAAAAATACAAACAATTAGTTTAAAAGTTAATAATCAACCTCTCTCTGGTGATTGGTCTCACATTTTTCAATTATATAACAGACAGAAAACTTATGTTGCCAAAACTACAAAGCTTTCACGCAAGTCAGTGTACCCTAGTTTGATTGATGTTGCAAAATGTTGCAAACATGGTTGCTGTATTTAATGAAAAAGCTGTTGCAGCATTGAGATTAGCTAATTTTGAGAACACTGCATGTTTTTAGCACCAATTGTTTCATTATGGAACATGCTAAATGTAAAGAGGAAAGGTTGTGATGTTTTACTTAATGATATCAATAGGTCTCCTTTCCAGACTCTCGATGACCTTAGATTTAAAGAAATTTTAGCATTTGCTGATGCAACTTCTAAGATGTCAGAGGGAAAGGGATTAAAGCGTCATAATACTTTTACACCAGAAACAAAACATGCTTTAGTTAACACCCAACAAGGATTGGTAGAATTAATAAAAAAACTGCTTTCAGAAGATCACCAGTATGTTCTTCCCGGTATTTTTCAAACAGATCGTCTTGAAGGTGAATTTGGCATCTACAGGTAAAATTATTTTTTAGTTACTTATAGTAAAGAAAATTTTGTAGATTTGAAATCTAAAAAACAAATATTTCTCTCGTTTATTTAAATGCATTATTTTTTTAACATACATAAGTTTATTGATGCGTTTTTATTTGACAATTGCTGTTTTAACTATAATTTAATACTCGGTTCAACTCAATTTATATGGTTATATCTTTTTGCAAATTTTTTGCTTATTTGTAGACAACTAAGTGGCGGAAATTATTTTATCTCAGCAGAACAAGTATTGAACAGTTTGCACCTTCAGCGGTTAAAATTATTCAGCAAAATAGTTTCTTTGGGTGAAACTGACATTCATTGCTCGTGCATCCATTAAGACTGTTTCACAATGGATCTAATGGAAGAGGATATTATTTATTTAGATGAATGTTTAATTAATGCAGACAATGAATCTATTAATGATCATATTAATGATTTAATTAATGCAGACAATGAATCTATTAATGATCAGGAGAATGCTGCCCTTTTTTATATGGCTGGTTATGAACAGCACAAGATCGATCCGCAGCGTATAGTTGATACAACAACATCACAATCAGCTAGTTCTGAATTTACAGATTATGTTTCATCGTGGTATATCCTGGTGATACTCTTCTCCAGTTTATTTGTGTTTGTTATCTACTGTTTAACAGCGTTCCAATGTCTGAAAAACGTTTTCAATGTGTTGTTTATTTAAAGAAATTATTTTTATTTTTGCATTCAACATTACCATTTGATTTAGAAACAGACAGTATAGGTATTTCAAAAGTTATCTCAATAATAACTAACTTTTTCTTAAAAGGTGTTACGACCCTTGATAATACATCTGATATTGTCCTTGATATAATACATCTGATAATACATCTGATATTGTTAGTGGTCTGCTTTATTTAGTTGACGTTGGTGATATAATTAATAACGTTTTGAAATGTATTTATGGCTTTATATTTATATAGTTTAAAACTTGTTTATAATTATATATTTATTATTATGATATGAATACAATATAGTATGATAAGTAGTGATTAATTAGTTTGTTAACATTGTCTTTAAAAATAATTATTTACAGCTAATTTACGGATAATTTACAGTTTCTTTGTAAAAAGTTGTTTTCTTTTTAACCCTTAATCAACACAATTTAATTTTTATTTGAAAATAGTGATAAATAATTGAGCCATAACATTTTTTTTATTAAATTTCTATTCATAATTATATTTTTGTTTAATAATAGAAGTGTTTCGCTTTTTTTTTCATCGGCCCTGTCGTCAAAACTACATGAAATTAGAGTTTCGCGTCCCGTTGTTTTAGTAGTCCTTGATATAAATATATATATATATATATAAGTATATATATACATATATATATATATATATATATATATATATATATATATATATATATATATATATATATAACATATATATATATAAATATGTATATATATATATATATATATATATATATATATATATATATATATATATATATATATATATATATATATATATATATATATATATATATTTATATATATATTTATATTTACGTGTAATTTATATTTGTAATACCTGTATACATATAGCATTCCTTAGTTTCCTCGTAACATGTTCCGTTTGAATATACGTTCCTAGTATTGAATCCGTAACCACTTGAGGTGTTACATAACGATTCACTTTGATAGGACTTAGGTACTAAAGTTATAAATTTATTTTATTTGTATTAATACAGTGATGCCAGTTTATAATGCAAGAAACTGAAAATGAAACAAAACTAAACAAGACCAAAAATTAAATATATTTTTTTCATATTATATATTTTTTGTACAAAGACTAATTAGTTCCTTACTTCTCTATAAAACGTAAACTGACACCCTCACTTGACACCAACATTTAAAGAAGACAAGGTCGTGTTTCTCTCTTCTAACTTTTTTTAATTGATTATAAAACATTGTTTATGATTTATATTTAAAATGATATATGATTGCTTACTTTAAATATTTTAAGGGGTGTTAGTTTAAAAATTTAAGGAGCGTAGGAAATTTAGTTCGTCCCTATAAATTTGTACTAAATCTATCACTTTAAACCACTTCTTTTATTTCTTGCTTGCATAATTAGATAAACATAGTTTTCAATTTTGTGATCACTGACTCAAATACCTTATAGACTTCAACTTAGAGTTCTTGCAAAAAACTTTTAGTTCATTAAATATGATTTGATCATGTTTATTTAGCGCATCCCGCAACCTTTACTACATCAACAAATGCATCCAGTACTTAGTTTGACAGTTTTTCAGCCTTATATAATAACTTACCCAGTCAGAAAAAAGATATCTTTAGACGAATAAAAGACGTCTTTTTTATGACTTGTTATGTCTTTTTATAATCAGCCTAAATAAAGACGTGAAAAAGACGTCTTTAAAAATGACGTCTTCAAAAAAGAGGTCGAAAAGACGTCAACCAATTGTACGTCTTTATTAAGACGTAAAAAAGACGTTTTTTATAGCGATAATCTATAAAAAAAGAAATCAGAAAATTTTCATTTAAATGTTAAATTAAACTATACCCAGAAGAAATTTTTTTTTCTTTAGGAAAGCAGAGGGAAAATTCACTAATGTTCACACTAGGAAACAACTTTATTTGTTGATAAGTAAATCATTATTTGTTTGAGAAAATTAAAAGTAATTATTACAAATAGAACCTAACAAAGATAGGTTTCAACACACAGTATCGTAATTACAACGGGTAGCAGTAACAGTATCGAAATCAGCCAAACTGAATAATCTCGATAAGGGAATTTCCGGAATAACATTGAAATAGAGAATAACATCGAAATTGTAAAAAAAGGAATTGTATCGAAAATCCGAAAAATAAAATAACCTCGAAATTGTGAAAAAAAGAATAATATCGAAAAGGGACTTTTCGGAATAATATCGAAAAAAAAAACATCTCAAAATTGTTAAAAAAGGAATAGTATCGAAAATCCTAAAGCAGAATAATCTCGAAACAGCTCAAAAGAGAATAATATTGAAAAAAGACTTACCGGAACAATATTGAAAGTGTAAAAAAAGGAATAGAATCGAAATTTCAAAAAACGGAATTAGATCGAATTTGTAAAAAAAGGAACAATATCGAAACGGGACTTTCCGGAATTATATCGAAACTGTGAAAAAAGGAATAAAATTGAAAAAGGACTTTTCAGAATAATATGGAAAAGTTGAATTTTAATAATAGGTTTAAAAACTCCAAAAGCAGAATAAATAGACGGCAGTTTTTTGTGGTTTTTTGCGGTTTTTAATTAAAGTGTAGTAATTATACAGTATAGTTGTATAATTTATACAATATAAACAAAAAGCTCTATTAGTAGAACAAAAAATATTGAATGTTGTGTTGTTGGCTATTTATGACACGATTCAAAACAAGATGTATTGACTTTATTTACATAGGCACTTCACACGATTTTACTATTACAATTATCTCTTGTTATAATTAATACCAAAATACGCGGATAACGAAGAAGCTTTCAGAATGTGTTCGTTTTTTAAATTTGGATAATTTAAGTTTGTTCCCAAGTTATGAGAATCTATGTTGGGCTCAATAACTCCTATTTCGCGTCATGATTTGTTGAGTTTTTTTTAAGGATTTATGGCACTAAACTTTTTTCATATGCTATCAAGAAGGAATTTCATTGAAGTACTTATGCTGAATATTTTTATTGTTTTCTTTTTTACTAAAGCATTCAATTCTACAAATTATCATTCTCATATTAGGGGCCCCTAGGTAAGAATTCCACTCCTCGTTTACCCATTTGGGGCAATTGGATCAAAAGCTATATAATCGCCCATTCAGGACAATAAGGTAAAAATGTAAAAATACACAAAGCCCGTTTTCCCATTTTGGGGCAAATTGGGCCAAGAGTAATGGCTCAAATCCTAAATAAGTAAATTTTGAACTCTAATTTATGAAGTGCACCACTACTTTTATGAAATATCATGCAAATAGTTTTGTCGTTAAGATGGAAGTGTGAACAAAGAGTCACATTATACCTGAACTTTATCATATTTTGATTTTACGCATTGCAACGCGTTAAAGCGAAGTATGATAAAACTCACAAATCCATGTTAATGACAAAACTATGAACATAATATTTCACAAAAGTTGTGGTGCACTTCATAAAGTACAGCTCAAACTTTACTTATTTTCATGCTTCTTTATCCGCTTAAATTGTAAATCAAATCCAAATGACTCACTTATAAATAATGTTATCATCTGCAACAACAATGTTGTTTTTATCATAAATAACGTGTTGTATCTTAGAAATATTAGTGACATCTTTTGGAAATAATAAAAAATATCGCCTTTGTTTAAATGCTTGACAACATTTGCCCTTTAGTGATTTTTTAACAAAATGATTTTAGGCCCACTGCGTTGAATGTTAACTAAATATTTTATGTAAGCAAAACATAAAATTCCAAAAAGAACTACTAAAAACCTACAATGTAAAAAAATAAATCGTCCTTATTACAAATTCTGATAGAGGGGAGGAAAAACGCCTCCTTGACCCCTCCCCCATGACGTGGCCAATGTAAGTATACTCCCACGCCGTCGCCCATGTTCAATTATACTTGTTAATATATTATTCGCAAAGTACATTCATAAAAACTTTTGTAATGCGTTTTAGGAAACTCGACTAACTTGAAGAATAAAAATATTAGTGAATAAAATGTATGAAGATTAGTAAATCTACTAATCTTCTAATAATTTATTTTATGTATAGACATATGTATGTATATTATGTATATTGTACTTTTTATAAAAAGTACAATCAATAACCTTCTATAAATTTACAAGCCCATATCTTAAAAATTTTTAGGTTAGGTTGGTCGTTTCGGAGAGAGAATAGCAAATCTTAATCAATTTTTATAGCGTGACACTAAGAGCAGTTGGTCAAAAAAGGGATGTCAATTGCTCACGATTATCTCCTCCCCCTCCCCACATCTACCAACAGTAAGGACGTTATAAATTTAATAAAACTTACTTTTAATAGAAAATTTATATCAATAGCAACTCTTTAAACAAAACGCATATTTATTATAAAGCAAATTTAAGATGAAAAAGCCTTTTTTATAGTTGTTTTGTGCTGGTCTCTAAAATCTGGGTCTGTGTTTTATATAATCTATAAGGTGTTATTTCTTGGAAAGGAAATATTTTCAGCATATGGTTTTCACATACTTTTTGACGAGCTCTTTCCAATTACATAGTTTTTTGTTTAATTTTTATATATTTTTTTGCTGACTGTAACAAGTTATGATCCCGGCCCAAAATGTTTCAGCACTCGTTTTCTTCTTCTTAGTTTTAACCTAGTTAAACAAGCTAAAAGCTAGCTAGACAAGTTAAAACCTAGTTAAAAAAAGCTAACCTAGTTAAGCAAAAAGTTGCTTCTAACACGCTTGTGCACACGAAAGTGCTAATTGTAACATAGCAACCCTCACTATAAGTATTTTGTTGATACTGTCACTTGCTTCAAGGAAACTTATTTAATTTTGCTAGACAAGCAGCTGTAGAATTTTATGCTACATTTATCTATACAATAACTTTAACATGTAAATGACTATTGTTTCTAGGGAGATGGAATTTATTTAGTACCTATCCTTAACGTAATATGGGGTTTGCTCAACTGAAACCAATACAATACGCCAACTTACGGAAAATCTTGTAGGCTTAAATGAAATTTAAAGTCATTTATGTAAACTAAAAAATTACGTTATTGATTATTTTTTATTCCAGGCGGAGCAATAGGAAAAAAGTTAATACCGCTTTTATATAATAAATTTTTTCTAATAATTTTAAACAATTGTGTGACATTCTAGTTTTTAAAATATAGGTAAAAGGGAAAATTTTACTGAATCATTGAAAAAGTTTAATTATGGATGATATTGGTCCTCGGCAAGTGGGACAATGAGCTGTATTGCTTTTTTGGACTTGTTGAATGCAAGGCTGACAAAACAAAAAATATTTGAAAGGCATTACTAATGCGTTTTGTTCATTGACGGTACAAACAACGCACTTCGGTGACTCTGTTGAAGTGAATGTTGGCAAAGGAAGACTCTCACCAACCTCGTTCATTGAGTTTTCATTCAAAGCACTAAAAATATTTAAATACAATTTTCCATATTTCATGGAAAGTAACAAATTATCAAATAAAGTTAAACTAATTAGTTTGGTAAAAAAATTGATAAAGGTTAATAAATAAGAAGTGTTACACAAAAACTTGGAAAATTATCTTACACTACTTTGAAGTGTTGAAAGAGATATGATACTGTTGATAAGAATCTCTCAGTTGTCCAAACTCCGTCTTAAAGTTTTTTCTCAAAACAACGCTTATTTTCAATTGCACCATAGTCGCGTTGGTCACGGCGGTCTGGCTGATTGCAGGCAAGCTGTTGAAGCTCTTGAATTGTATGGACTATTACATGTTGGTTAAGCAATTTCATAAACTGCTAAAATCCTTTATGTCGATCACCCATGTTTGATTTCAGACGTCTATTGAGACTCTCTGCATTGTTATTGGTTTTGTTGTTCAAGCCATAAACACTGAATCCTTCTGGGATCACTATATTGAGCCAATACCTCTCAAAATACTTTTTAAAAGCAAGTAGTTTGATTTTGATTTCGCGACTAAATTGTGCAATCTCTATAACTTGAGATCCCCAAGCAACCAAGATCTTGTTTGCAGGAAGAAGACAAAGTGCTGAAACTTTTCGTGCCCACTTTTTTACTTGAATTTGTTGGCGGTATTCCCTCTGAAGACCTAGAATTGCTAATTGCTTGGTGATTGCATTTTCGAAATGAAACCTAAAGATAAGGGTTTCATTAAAGGAGATCATTAATTAATAACAAACTCTGAAAAACTTGGATAACTTAGAAATTGGAAACTAAGTAATAACAAAGTAATAACTTATACCTGCAACTATTCACCAAGCTTTCACTCCAAGTTGTTTTTAAAGCATTCTGTAGTCCTCGTTCAAAATCTGACATAATGGTGACTGGAGAGAAATCTAAAACTTCTTTTATTTAGGAAAAGCCTCGGATTTCGTCATTAAAGTCTATACAGCTGGAACTGATGCTCCCCAAGTGTGAGGGTTATCAGGATCTTCAAGTACTGCTGAATACTCAAAAAAAATCAAGAGCTGATACCACTTGCTTCCCTGCAAGCGTAGTGTCATGCTGGAAGTACAATAAATGTAACTATAACTTACAACTCTAAATAAAAGTGTTCTACCTAACGTTTTTAATATATCAATTTTTCGTCTACGGGCTGTCCATTAATAACTTCAAAAAAATAAGGAAGAGGGTGTCTAAATTTTTTTGAAAATTTTTGCTAAGAGTGAGGGGAAAAGGTTAAGTAAAGTTGACATCAACAATGTTGCTTTATTTTTGTAATTTCATTACTCAAAAAAAGAAAAATTTGGCTGCGTTTTTAGCGCAGCGTTTTTATTTAGGGAAGGAGGGTTATCAAAAATTGACGTAATTTTATAGGGGAAGAAGTTTCTCTGGAAATTTAACAAATTGTTGACATGAAGGAGGGGGTAATATAAAAATTGCCAAAAGTTTGTTGATGTAATTAATGGACAGCCCCCTATATAAATATATGTTCTTCTAGAACATATATTTTTTGAAAAAGTTAAATACATACGTATAAATACCTAAATGTTCCATCAACAAAACACACTTTGGCCAATTTCGCCTTGTTGATGACTAGCATATGCCCAAACAGCAATGCTATGTTATCCTGTTCTGCAACTGATCCAAAGAAAATGTCTCCATAGCAATGACATTTTTTGTCGTTCAGAATTTCAGCAGCTTCATTTGGTGATTTTGGATTTGAAGGCTCATTTAGCCTTCTTCTTTTCTGAAGACTTAGGATAATTTGACGAAAACTAACAGATTCAGAAACAACTTCAGGAAACTCACACATAGTGTTTTGAAAAATTGCAGGTCTTCAGATGTTGCTTCTGCTTTTTTCTTCATGGTACTTTTAGCAAGCAGCACTTCAAAGTCTGTCTCTCTTGAACTGTAACTGTGAACAGAAACCTGAAGTTTATCTTCATGAATCTCTGCCTGTGCAGATTATTCTTGTAAAATAACGACACTTAAGATGCAGTTTGTCTTTATAAAGTTTATCTTTAGTGTATCCAAAATCACCAGACTAAAACACATTTGAATTTTTTCTTTCTTTTTCAGTTTCATTATAATTTTTTTATATATTTTTGAAAAATTGAGTTTCTTAAAAGTTTCTTAAACTTTAAGTTTTAATTCGAACGGAATTTCATTGCACGTGCAAAATAAACTGTTTATTGCGCGTGCAAATTAACTGTTCATTTAAACTGCTGTTTTTCATTGTAATTAATGCTAACTTTGTGTAAAGTTGATGCGATATTAGGGTGAAAAGTTAGGAAATATTCATTGAACTCTTAAATAAGTTTATTTTTGAAAAGTGACTTAGTATTAAAAATTTCTGAAGATTTTCTCCTAGTAATAGTTTTTTATATAAAAAAAAAGTGTGATCATAAAATCATATTTTTGATGTTAATCATTAAAAAGAGTTTTTAGCAATTAATAAGAGTATTGTTTTCGACATTAACCAGAAATTCTTATTTTTGATTTTAATCGTTAAAATGAGTTTTCGATCGCATTCTGTTTTTATTGTTTTCGACATTAATCGAAAAATTACGTTTACGATGTTAATCATTAAAATGAGTTTTCGATCTTGTTCTGATTTTATTGTTTTCGACATTAATTAGAAAATCTTATTTTCGATGTTAATCATTAAAATGAGTTTTCGATCTTATTCCTTTTTTATTGTTTTTAATATTGTTCCACATGAGTTAATTTTAATATAAAAACTTCTCGACATTAATCAGAAAATCACATTTTCGATGTTAATGAGTTAAATGAGTTTTCTATCTTATTTCGTTTTTATTGTTTTCGATATTGTTCCAAATTTGTGAATTTCGATATAAAAACTTTACGATACTAATCTGAAAATCACATTTTCGATCTTAATCATTAAAATGAGTTTCGGTCAGTTATTTTTCGATACTAATCATTTTTTCGATCAGTTAATTTTCGATACTA